>CAXHUL010000145.1:884090-982389 GCA_964019695.1 Loripinus fragilis
ATAATTGCCACTGCAGGTACAAGGTTGCGGCGCCACACAGTTAGTATCGAAGAGAAAAGCTGTGGTCATCCCAAGCAGACTGACACAAACGACGAATAGGACCTGGAAATATAGTTTACTTATTAAATTTGAAATAGCACACACACACACACACACGCACGCACGCACGTACGCACGCAGTTTATAAATTATGTACGAAAGGGTGACCTGTATTTGGAATGACAAATGGAAGACTAGAGCATTAGTCTATGTATTATTATTATGCTCCTATTCGTGAACATGCAGCCAAAACGCTCATTGAAAGCTTGCATTTCCATTAATTTACGTTAATTGAAAAAAAAAAACGAAGAAAAAATACTGGTGATTTTAAATGTCCTACATTTTCGATAATTCCGAGAAAGTACATAAGAAACTTATCAATTGTCAAGGACTTGGTAACATGATAAAATACAGTTTTTATAAACGGAGACAAGCGATACAATATGGATGCAGGTAAAGAAAAAATCTTAAGTACGAGTTCCATAGTAGTTACCCTGCTTCGTCATGTTCGTTATGACATAGTTTGTTGGGGTTTTGTCACGACTTTATTCTTTTTTCCTATTTGAATATGTTTGAGAACTCACTGAGCATAAAATTAGCATTTGCCGAAATCAATTCACAAAACGGTCATGGAAATGGAAATTTCGGAAGACGTCCACGATATTATGGACAGACCTCGTATAACTAAATACTCATATATAAAACACAACATCACTTGGCATTATAGCTAATAATAAAATGATAGTTACCGTTGTAGATAGGGACAATGCCATAGTGTGACTGTCAATATTCTTTTCCCGTTGTTAGTCTATACTGCTGCGTCTGAAAGTGTCGAAACCGAAATAATCTTCATGCGTCCATGGCAGACAATCGACAGGCAAGAGAACCCTGTACTCGAACAGCGCAGTGAATGCATGTTGGTTGCAGTAGACGAGTACACATTATAGTGTACCTAGCTGTTAAAAAGGGTTATACACTGATGGACTTTAAAAGCGCAAAAAATGAAAATTATTATTTTTTGAACCCAGAACATTTTTAGTCTTCTTAAACAAATTAAATCGGCTGGGAACTACCCTCTGTCTCTATATATACCTAACACCGGCATTTTTACAGACAATGGCCACCACCAGCTACGCATCCGTGATTTACTATTTTTTGCACGTGGCGTCCCCACGAATCAATGAAGCAAAATATTTTATCATTTGACATATAGCTTGTAGGTATACATGTATAAAAAACACAGTAGCTTTAGTTTTAAAGCTTTATTATTCGTGCCACGTTTGTCTGAACATGAACGACCTGGCGCAATTGAAATGTTAAAAGTTTGGGTGCGTGTTTCTGGCCTCGCTAAAATTGCTATCCGTCAGCTATACAGCATCTCAGAGATTGTAACCAGGCTACTAGGACAGTTAAAGGTCGACACAGGTCTGGCCAACTATGAATGGCGACCGACATTAAGGTGGCAACTAACGTCGGTTATATCGACGATATTCACATCGACGATATCCGTTCTGGCTGGCTACCAACACTGCCAGACGAATAGCAGGGCTCCAAGGGTATTTTGTTTCAGATTTTTAATAAAAGATATTTTATTAAAATCACTTTAAAACATGCCAAATTTCGAGAAAAAATCAAATTGCAGCTTTAGAATCTAAGGGTGTTGTCTTTTGATAGACTGATGCTCTAAAATAATTTATCATTTTGATATGAAATTTAAAATCATGTTTTGTTGACATATTCATGATCTCATTAAAATTGATACATAAAAAAGTTGTTAATTTTATGAATTTCGATTTTTTTTTAAAGTCCTTCAGTGGACTTTGGTCAATATTTTTTCTTCTGAATAACTTTCAAAATGCTCTAGCCTGAGATTTCGTTAATTCGTGCACATTATAGGACTGGTATTTTGCGTTTTATCGAAAGTTAGCATAAATTCCAGAACATAAAGAAAACATTCTTTCATAATCTTTTTCAGGAAAAAGCACCTTTTTGTATAACTCTGGCGCTGTAGCGACTATCACCCAATATACATAAATCTTTTCAAGCAGATACACAGCTGGGTTTATGAGTGACAACAATTAGCGATTAATATTTTCAGAAGTAAAATATTGACCAAAATATTACCTTTAAAACAGCTAGGTACACTCGTCGACTGCAACCAACACGTGACGACTGCGCTGGTAGAGTACAGAGGTTCTTTAATGTGATTCAATAAAAAAGAAAAAAGAAAAAAAATCTGATTTGGATTACTTTGGTAAGGTTAAGTTCTAATAGAAAACTTAGATAATCAACGACAATGCAAATGTTTAGCTTCATCTAGTTTATGAATTCTAAATTGAGTTTTTAAACTTATTTTCTACGGAAGCCTATATGTGACATTGTGTTTTGTGTTTTTTCGTTTTTATTTCGGTGTTTTGACTTTTTACTTTCGTATTTTGAGTTTCTTGTTTATGTGTTCTGTGTACTATGTTGTTCATTTTCATTTTAAACGGCGCAATTCACGAGGTAGAGACAAGATATAGACGAAAAGACTGGCGAAAAACGAAGTTGTAAGTATTTTAATGCATTCATTGTACATGTAATGTTAGTGGGGTATTTGACATTTTGAAATCCATGCAGTCGGTAACTATCACAAAGTCAAAAATATACAGGTTATGCTACAAAGTGGATTCTCTCTCTCTGTGAAAGCATTCAAATAGACCCAGGACAATTCAATACGACACGATTTGGTCCCTTATAATAGTTTGACCAATTTAAATTGTTACGGAAATTTAATCTAAGATTTTATTTTGTAGGTCTGATGCAGTGCACTCGAAAATTACACGACATGAAAGGCAAAACGTATCTATCTATCTATATATCTTACTATCTATCCATCCATATATTAAACTATCTATCTATTTTATCTGTCTTTCTGGAAATAACTACTTTGTACTCAATCACTGTTTGTGAGCGTAGTGTGTCCTACTGAAGATCTTTGGTTTTACCATAAAAATGCAATAATTGTACCTATGAGAACCTTAAAATTTGGTAGTTTCACTGATATCAAATCAGTTGTTATTTTCTAAAAACAACTTAAATAGTTGTTTAAATGCATGTATATTATGTGAAACCAGTCAGCAAAACACAACGCAGAAAAACATATATTTGTGCACCCGAAGATGTTTTACTATTAATAATTTATAATATTCATAATTTATCTTTTTTATTTTCAGGTTAAATCATGTCTCTGCAAGATTAATGTGGTCATCTTGCTACACAGTGTGGAGTTGTTAATTTTGTTCCATCATACCTCCCTTCAAATGCATGGCCTCTAGAGTACAATTAATTCTGGTATATCTTGAATGATTACGTTTCTGCATCATTGATTTACATTATGTAGACGACAATTAATATGTTTGTTTGCTTTGTTGCTTTACGTCCCATGTCAACAGCTATGGTCATTGCGGGACGGCCAGTTCACATAACCACACTTTTTCCTGGGCAAGCTTGAACAAGCAGTTAACCAGTACTTCGTGCACATACTTTCGCTTGAAACTGACAACAACAACCCTTCTTGAATGATTCAGCGGAAGGGAGGAGAATGACCATAGAAATTATTTCATGATCAATCTCCATGAGCCAGACACGTTACCGACTGCGCTACGCGACAATTAATATGTATTATAGACAAACAACAAAGCAAAATCACGACAGCAATTTCAGCATTCAGAACCCATCTCATATTTAGATGTTTTGAACTATTCTAGATAGTACCAGATGATCTACGTTGTGACCTAGGCCCAAAACGTTGTGCTTCTGCAACCCTTTTTAGACACACAGCTGCAGACTCAGTTGTCGGATTTGACATCTTCATGTACGGAAACTGTGCTTCCAATCAGCGAATAGAGCCATGGCGGGAAACGCTGAGGCGCCAGGGAACACATTGCTTGATACACTTTTTAAAGACCTGAGAGATACAAGATAATTACAAGACACTAACCCCATTTTATGTTGAATGTGTCCGACTCTGTTTTATTGATCTAATTAAGCAGAATTAGATAGACGCGCCCAAAACAGATGAGTATGGCCAAGAAATGCCACAAGCATAGACCACAGACTAACCCATGACACCAGAGGGGAAGATACAAAGAACACTGACAGCCACACGGCAACATAATTAAAGTAAAGCAACCAGCTCTCTATACCTCAGCAAGATGACAACAAACTAGAAAGGACAATAAGAAGTAACTATAAAACAAAGACCCAACACTATGGGAGCAACAACAAACAATGAATCATAAAGAACAGAATCACAACCTCAGAGCAGACAGCAGTCGAGGCCACTGGGGTGGAAACATCTATGTGTCTTGATCCACATCTGAACTAAGGGTGAGGTTGGCGCTTTGAAACTGGTTTAAGCGCTTGAGTTAAATATTTAACTGACGTTTCCAAGGCGGTCCTTCTTTGTGGATCATTTGTGTCATTTATGTCTTGTGTTTGTCATGCTTTCGCGTCTGTTTATTGCTGCCGTGTGGTCACCTGCTGGGAAAGGGCTGACCTCGCGGCTCTTGTTTGTGATGTTTAATTGTGTTTTTGTTACTTTCTTATGTGGTATCCTGGGTCAGGTGTGGTACTTGATTGTATCGTTTCCTGGTCTTTGCTGTCATTCTTACTTAGATATATTTTACTGGCCAAATACACACCCAGGGAGTGGAAGTGACCGGACAATTGCGAGTGTACGACAAGTAACAGCACTTGCGATGTAGTACATTGGACAGTTGGTCACTTGCGGTATTGATTATTCATTTACACCATAAACAAACTTCTTTTTCTGACACGAAAAAACCCAGCATATGCGTGTTTTGGGTATAGAAGGTAAGTTATATTTGTTAGTTAATTTCTGGTTGGATTGAAATCCTATTTCATTGTCCATATTCAGTGAATTTGAATTCTAATCACTTGTTTATCAACAACGGGTGATTGATTTTCGAATTTTCAAACATGAAACAAACGTGCATAAAAATGAAAATTCGTTGTCATTAGGAGTTTTACACTTCTAATATTAGTACTTTCTAAGAAAACACTAATAGTTTTTGTCAAAACAAAACCAGAGCACGGCAAATGGCGAAAACATGACACGTGTTGGAGCATGGCACCGTTCAGTCACTTGCTGTTGTTCGTTTACGGATTGTACATGACAACTGCGACTTTACTGAACGGTCACTTGTATACTGAGGGCTATATCATTTTTTTTCATTTAATGCATACCAGTGCCAATATTTCACCTTTCCCAGTCAAGAAACGTTTGTTCTTTTTATCTACTCCTGCATATATTCACCCACACTACAGGCTATTTTTGATCATATGAAACCAACATTGATCCTTAAATAGCAACTTAAATCTCATTAAAAATGTCATAAGCTGACCCATATTTCATTTTTTCCATATTTTATCGTCTACTGCATATATTCATCCACTCTACAGGCTAATTTTGATCACATGAAACCAAACATTGATCCTTAAAGAGCAACTTAAATCTCATTCGAAAATTCATAAGCTGACCCAAATTTCATACATTAAAACTAATATGAAGCACGGTCCTGAATGAAATCCAGACAAATAGGCCATTGGATAGATATGCGTCATATCCAACCCCTTCCTCCCACCCCTACCACACACACAGGGGGAATTTTGCTGACTCTGATTTCCATGAGCCCAATATTTTACATTTAAAAAATACCCTCTGACAAGTGTCATGTAATATTGTAACATGTTACGTATGTACTTATGTTAAATTTTGCATTACTACCCTATTTTTGAGAAAATATTTTATGCCTGTTGAATCTCCTGAAATGTTTATTACTGTTTACTTGGTCTAATTTTTGATGCTGCTACAAAGACAATTAATTAACCTTGCCAAAACTGCGAATACCAGCTCCCTACCTTGTAGAGTGTTTTAGGCATTTGAAAATAGCTACCACTTCATAATTTTTCAATAATAACATAAATATAAAGTCATGAAGTTTAAAAACACACCCCTATATATTCAGCAGCCATGTTAATAGAGTGATTACCAGCAGTATATTATACTTGAGTAGCATGCTTATCTTGAAAACATAATGCAAATAGTAACATATGAAACATGACAAGTATGCTAATGGAAACCCTCCCTCATTAAGGAGATATTTTATATACTATGAAATTCAAAAATGCATCAAGTTATATTAAAATATAAGATGCAAAATGGCTCACGTTAGTTTCTGGCAGTTTGGGGTTTACTGTGTTACAGCCATCTTAACTCTTTTACCCTATAATAGTCTCAAATCCTATTGTGCAAATAAAGGTCAGATCTAATTCTTATTAATCATCTCTTAAACGCATTGAACGCTCTTAAATAGATCCACCCAACAGTAACAGTATGCAGCAAAACAATCTTCATCTATAGTGGTACTGTTAGATACGTTGCTTTATTTCAAATATATTAATATTTTGTAAAAAGGATATCACTAGACCAATAAATGGTCAATGGACCGACAGCAGCCAAAGAATTCTGAAGCTTTGTCCATTATGGTCTTCAACAAAATCTTTATATAATCCACAAATATATAGGTTAGCTCTTCAGCAGATATCCTGCAATATCAAAGTTTACTACGTTACCTTAAAATATAGGAATTCTAAAGTGATATCAAATTAGTTCTTATTCTTACATGTAGTTTTTAATTGAACGCAAATGACTTGCAGTATAATTGTATCTAAAAGACAGTTTATGAGTAAAGAGAGGTGCTATCTCTGTCACAGATTTCAGAGAGATGGCACATCATATTTGGCATGTTGGCAGGATGAGATTTGTTTCACATGAGACAAACTTATTTTTTTTTTTTGGGGGGGGGGGGGGTTGCATTTAGACTCATATTTTTGATTTCTTCTCTTTTTCTCTGTGATGAGCCCTGACATGACTTAAATTTTGCTTACTGGGATATTAAACCTTAACTGAATCAATTATTCAAATAAATATTACAGCAATCTTAATTCAACGTACCTTAGCATGTCAGGCTAAAGTTGTATTATTAATGACATTTTGGACAAACATAGAACCATATCATATGTTTTATTCCATTATATATGTTACCTTAAAATTGACAGAACATGGGAATTGTCTTTATTCAGCTGTAACTTGAATTCTATCATATCCACTTTATTATGAATTTAAAACCTAATAACTTTGAACAAACCAATAAAATCGTGTTGTTATTTTTTAAAAAAAAAGTTAAAAAAAACATTATGTTTTGCAAAGATAGATGTGGATTGATAGTGACTTTTAATAATAGATATAAAGTTCTATTTTGTACAAGCTAGTAGCTATATATATTTAGTGCAAAAATTAGATTTAACTAAATCTAAACACCTCATGATGTATAATTTATAGCAAGTACTAGGCATTAAATAGAATGTATTAAAGTAAATATTATATACTACACATAACATAAACAAACAACATAATGATAATATACACCAAAAATGTTAAATATCGCCTTACAATATTCCTTGTCAATAGAGTGATCATATTATTGAAAGTGTCTAAAGGCTTACAGATAGGATTGTGTGCTAAATTTCAGTAAATAGGTATTTACATAATAAAACTTTCTATTTAGGGTCACCATACTCAGCAGCTTATAACTCTTATAATTCTGTGAATGAATCTAAGTGCTTGCAGTTTTGCATTTGGCAGTAAAATGCATGTACGGGTCATGGTATTGTGAACTTAAATATGCATCAAAGTTTATCAAATAAAGATATTAAAAAAGAAATCAATAATTTATATAGTGTAGTTCACAAATATAGCTTATTTAACATGAAGTAATGTAAGTAACACACTTTTGCTTGATCAAAACGCTTTTATAAGCCATCCTGCAATAAAAAAGGCACATGCAAGCTTAAAAATTTATGTAACTATGCCTAAGAGTACCTTTACATTGGCACCAAAATATTATTGAATATATTTGGGTAACATATATAAGTTTGATGTTACATAGTAATGTGACTTTTCTCTGAGGGCTAACACACCTCATTCTGTGCCATTTATAGTGTAGTATCAGGAAAGCATAGTGACAAAAATCCCCTAAGATGGGGGGCAGGTTCTATGGTCAATAACCTTTATCTTGGAAGCCTTTTATGAGACCATATCGTTTGCAATTATATAGAATTGGAAAGTGTATCAACAGCTATGAGGGCAGACAACAATTTAAATAAGGTTCATTCTTTCGTAGAGAAGGATTTGTTGTTGCTGTTAAGAACTGTCACACTGATACACTGATTTGGGTTTTGCGTTTACGTTAATTTTTTACAAAACTATTAGGAAAGCAGGTAGGTAATTCTAAATTATTATGAAAAAAAAATCTTTTCAACTCATTCATACTTTATTAAGCCTGATCCTGTTTATATGTTTGCCTGAACCTGTTGTCTGTTTTCACATCTGCTGCATATAATATATCCAATTGCACTTGATCATATAGAAACTCATACTATGAACCCTGATAAGGCGGTTACCAAATGACCATAAAGTAGCAGTCTGATAGTGTCCCATAATGTTTACACAAAACGATATAAATGCACATTGCATAAAGATGAAATTGCAACATTATGACCAAAAACAGCCAAACTATGCATATTTGTCTAGTGGTTAGTTGCTTAATGGCCAGGGCTTAATGCTGTGGACATTGAAGGATGGCTATTTATCCTCATCCTAATTCCCCCTTTGAAGCCTTACAACTATAAGTATACTCCAGAAAATGATAACTGTCCTGCTAAAATCAATGATAAGCAGAGTATGTAAAACAACGGTTTAATGACCATCTAATTTAGAATGTTGATAGTCAAGTTTGAAAATCAAAAACACAAACTCCAAAAGGCTGGACTGTGCACACTGCCAGTTGTACTATAATGCCAGGCAGGCAAAACGTATGCGTTGTCTCCTACCAGGGTGCATTATTAAAACAGACCAGCACTATATGAATTCATGCTGAATAAACACTTTTTTGTTTTATATTTACTTCAAAGCATGTAATATTAACGATATCAAGACTATTTGTTGTTTGGAAAACAAATTGGTACCAAATTATAGCAATAATTATTTCAAATAAATGTGTTAATGATGGCAAGTGCCCGTTCAATACAAACAGCCTAGATCACAAGCACCCGTTCAGTTTACTGTCAAGTGCCCGTTCACATGATGTAAAAAGGTGGCATGACAATTCGTTACATATTATTCCGGTTAACACTCTTTCAGCAACTTTTATTCAAGAATACACATGGCATGTAATTATAGAGGGTAGAAAAATAAGGAAAACGTACAAACTTTATTGTTATGCTATATTTCATTCCAATTTTACAAAGTGATCACATAGAAACGAAGCATCTATGGATTGAACGGTGTCATTATTTTTAAGAAAACGATGACAAATATCAGTTTAAATATTACCTAATTACAGGAAAATTATCTGGGTACTTACGTGAGTATGAATAACTTCATGACAGACACAAAAATGATTGCTGTGTTGACGTATTTATGCACCCTGTGTTTTCTTTTAAGAGGAAGTAACTGATCCGCCAATGTACAACGTCCCAAGTGCCGTACCTTGCCGTTCACTCGCAATTGTCCGGTCACTTCCGCTCCCTGGGTGTGAAATATGTGCCCTAGTTGCTGCCGTTGTTAAAACGCAAAGAGTGTTTAGCTCACATTGTGGCTTCTTAGCTTGTGTAAAACTGGAATCTCTATTCAATAAGAGCGCAGAGATAATGTTGATATACTAGAAGGATAGCATGATATACTATACTCAATGGTGACATAGAGTTCGGAACACAAGTAGATCAAGTTGATGTAACAACATGTTAAGAAATGTATAATTTGAAGACGTGTTTAAATGAATTTCTGCCGATACTGAGCCTTATAAAACCCAATAACTGATTTTGAAACGTAAGTGAATTTGTTCATTGGCCTTAAAGACCTACTGAAAAAAAACTCTGAAACACTCACGTTTTGCTTTATATACATGTACCAGTGAACACAAGTTCTATTAACTAATTTCACCTGCAGTAGATTTGCTTAATATGATGACAGTGGTGGTAGGAAATTAAGAGGTTTGCTTTGCTTAATTTGTCTTCCTGGTGTCTCGTGATGGTTGAGCGGCTCTTCCTCGCGGTGCCATGGGGTTGTCTGCAGTTTATGATTGTGGTATTTCCTGATCATACTCATTTACTATTTTTGACCGTTACAAATTAAAGACTTATTTATAAATGAGAGGGTTTGGGCCTGATGCTGTGTCTGCTGTCAGGACCGCCAGGATTTAACTGTTTGATTTCATTTTCTACGGTATTAAGTTGTATGTTCCGTTGAGTCCTTATCTATGTTTTATCTCCTTTTTGTATCTTGATTTTTATGTACTCGGAGACGAGTCATAGATAAATTAGGGACCTTTCATGCGAACCAAACATATATGTGTCTTGATCCATATCGGAATTAAGGGTGAGGTTGGTATCGTGAAACTAGTTTAAGCCCTCCAGTAATTTTCTTACCATTCCAAGGTGGTATTTATTTTGTGGATCTTTTTTATGTGTTTGTCTTTGCTATATTGTCTTGTCTGTGCCATGCAGCCTTGTGGTCACTTGCTAGGAAAGGGCTGACTTCTTGGCTCTCCTGTATTTAATTTTTTAGTGTATTTGTCACTTTCCCATATGGTATCCTGGATCAGGTGTGGTAATTGAATGTATTGAATCCAGAACTTTGCCTCCTTCCCTACTTTGCATTGCATACGCATGTCAGACACATGAAGCATTGAAGCTTTTACATCATCCAAAGAAGAGCAACGAAATGTAATCCTAATTAATTTTATTATTAAAAACTTGTATTTACTTAACATATGAATTTAGCAATAGTTGTCGCACAAATTAACCGTTAAACGTACTCTGTGTGTTGGCTCACCAGGATTCAACTTTTGGCGTTCATTTCCTCCAGTCTTCCAGTGGCGATGTGAAATGTCAGAGTACGCGTTGTTTCTATTAACTCTTCATCCTTGAACCACCATGGTTTTACCTATGATTCCTTTGTTGTCTGTGTTGATTTATTGATGAGTTGGAAAACTCCACGTGGGCCATTCAAATGCATGTTTTAGAACCACATCGAAAGTGAGGATGAGGACTGAACCCTCGTAAAGTTAACTTAAATCCACTAGTAACGCATTACTGACCGTTCCAAGTTGATGCTTTGTTGTGGTTACTTGCTGTTCTGTGCAATCATTCATTGTCCTATTTAAGCCTATTTTTTATTCAATAACGTTCGAATTCAGAGTCATTACCTGTTATGAAAATAGCTGCTTACTTGGTTCATCATATGTCATTTGTTTACTTCCATCAATCTCACTGAGACTCTTTTTTACCTTGTGGTTTTATGGGCAGGGTTTAGAAACTAATTGTATCAGTTCCTGACATTGCTTTGCTTATTTTCCAAGTAAATAAATATTTGGTTTATTTAGATGTATGCAGTCTTCATTCTGAATTAAGTTAATACAAATTTCTTCAAGGTTCAATCTACATTACTTTTGTTTGTTTGTTTGATTTGATTTTTAACGTCCCATCAACAATCTTTCAGTTAAACAGGGACGGGTATTCCTGGATTGGACCAGTACTTAGCTAGGATAAATGTGTCTTGCTCAAGGACCACAACGCAGTGACGCCGGTGAAATCTACATTACTTGAAATTGTGATGAGATAAACGTGCGATTTCAGTTTAAATTCAGAAAAACATAGATGGATTGGCAGAAATGCTTTTGCATTCTGACTTTGACGCGATGTACTTTGGCTACACAGCCACAACGAAGTAATTAACATACATGAAACGGGGGTGTTTTGACAAAGACCAAGAATTCCATGGAAGTTTGTGCTGCATCCGCTGGGGGAAGAAAGACAAAGTAATTGGGCCTTTATTAATAAAGCATAAGATATAGGTCATGGGTTAAGGTGTTGACCATTAGAACTTGGTTTCAGTTTAGGTCAATGTCTCTGAACCAACACAGGATTTTGAGGAGATGCCTTATGCACGCTTTGGTGTTTATAGACACAATATTTAATGAGATCCTGAAGGTGGACATAAAATTACAATGTCAATGGAGCTTGAAATTTAAGTCGAAGTCATCAGATTAAGATGCGTGCTGACTCAAGATGTTGATGGGATGCCTTATGCTTAATGTTTGATATGTCAAGCATTATGGTTGATGAGGGCACAAGGGTTGACATAAAAATATAAAAATACTAGCCATTGGAGCTTGCAAAATATAGGTCAAGGTCACTGGTTTAAAGTACTAGCCATTTCAGCATGTCAAGCAGATACTTTACGGCAGTTTGATGGTGGTATGCATTAAAATAAAAATCACATTTGATGCTCTTTTATTAAAATAAACTTTTACTTTTCGCCTTAGGACTTGTTCTTACAGGTTAGAGACAAACAAAAAGTGTCAGGTTTCCTCAGTCGTTAGTGTCAGGTTTCGTTAGTCGTTCAGTGTACCTGCATTAATTTTGTTATTCTTGTAAAATAAAAGTAAATTGTGTAAATTGGGACCAGTAGTTTTCACGCCAAATATAAGTAGTTGCATTGTATAATCTCTGACATATGAGCCTCATATGAGAAAACCTGGCTTTACGTATTTCTAACAGGTCCAACACAAACTTGGCTGTGTAGCTATAGACAAATAAATGTTTATATAGAAAAATGAACTGATCAAAGAATGTCCAATACAAACTGAATTGCATTTTAACACATACAGAAAACAAATGCGCAGATCAGCTGTGCATCCACTGGGAAACTTATAAAGCATTGAAACAATTATGACAATTTGCCTTATCGCTAGACATCTCGTTTTCGAATTTGAATTGGCCAACTTTCTATGTTGGGCTCAAATTGACCTTCTAAGCTTCAAAAACTTGCTATAATTAAGAAATAGATCAGCTCTAGCAGTGCATTGTTGAGTAAAAATTCACTCTTTGGAGGTCAGTTGTAAAGAAGATCAAATATCATGAGCGCACAGCACGAGTGATTTATTTTCGCACAACTGACCGACAAACAGTGAATTTTTACTCAACAATGCACGCAATAGAGCTGATCTATTTCGATTTTAAAGCTGCATAGTCTGTAACTTTGAACTTTTTCGAGAAAAAAATTATTTTCTTTTTAAATCATTTGTAAAAGCAGAATTAAGTTAAGATTTCACAATAAGTCTGTTCACTATAGCTGAAAACTGCATGGAAAAGTGAATTATTTTATAAAAACAGGTTTTTTTTTCTCTTAATGGTAATTATTTGCGTCCCTCCAATAATTATAGACAGTCAAGTTTTAACATAAATGCTGCTGTTTTGATACTGATAATTTGTAAAGATTTACAAAATTGGTAAAATGTATACCTGAATTTTAGCTTTTTTACTGTGTTCTTGAAAACTAGATTTAGTTTGTATGTCGAATAAAGTGCAATCGAAAATTAAATGGCATAAAATGCAAACGTATCTATCTATCAATCTATTTCCACCGCCTTCCCATATCCAATACGCTATCAATTGTCTGTCTGTCTGTATGTTTGTAAGCTGCCAAATTTGAAGGGGTACTGGGATGCCTTTTTATCATAGAACTAGCATGCGAAAACCCAAAGCCAAAATACAATATACAAAAGTTTAAACACAAAAGACAAAAGTAAAAAAGCTGAAAGTTAAAACGCAAAAGGCAAAAGACAATAAAGGAAAGAAACCTTTCTGAAGACAAAATTTTAATACAAAAGGCAAAACACAAAAGATGAAGTAAAAGGGTCAAAGATAAAACTCAAATGAATAAAAAAAAAGTATATAAATACACATACAGCCTTGCAATATAACGATTGTCTGTTCACGCCACCACATTAGACAGACAGACAGACAGATAGACAGGTAGGCAAGCCGGCAGGCAGGTAGGAAAACAGACATATAGACAGACAGACATGTAGATAACCCCAAGAAATGTATAGGGTGGTGGGTGGGTATAGGGTTGGCAATGGAAAACAGCTTTATGTACAATCGCAGAATCTAGGGTGAAGATCCCCTCCCTGGTGATCTCGATCACTGTCCGTTCTAAGGAAGTTGTTTATGTTGTTGTTTTTAATTCATAATTTCTTGTTGCTCTCATTGTGTGTGGGGTTATTGTATAGTCTTCTAATTCTGTGGTGAAGTTCGTAGTGATTTTATACATGTAGTTTTGCAGTCATTTTACTGAGGAAAAGAGCCAGAAAACTGACTGATTAACTTTGAATGCTGTCTTGCTGTCGTGTGACTGTCTGTGTATTGTGCCTCGTCATCATATTGATTATGGAATTTCCTTGGAACACTTACTTGTTTTCTTATACAGATAGAAAAACAGACAGATTGTCAGGCGGAAAGACAGACAGACAGGCGCACATACATAAACACAAGCATTTTTGTAGGCGGGGGAGGGGGGGGGGGGGTTGTGGACTAGACGGTAGAAAAATGCATTTAGGTAAACAGAAAGGTAGATAAACCCAAGAAATTTATATGGCAGTGGGTGTGACGTTTGAAAACAACATTTAAACTGACTGACAGACAGATAACCTCAAGATAGATAGATAGATAGATAGATAGATAGATAGATAGATAGATAGATAGATAGATAGATAGATACGTTTTGCCTTTGACGCCATCTTCTTTTCTATTGCACTGCATCAGATTCTAGACATACAGAATAAATCTCAGAATTAATTTCTGTAACTATTTAAATGGGTCGATATAAATGGATAAAACTATTTTAGTAATTCGAACTGTATTATATTGAATAGTACTGGGTCTACGTGACTACTTTCACAGTGAGAACCCAGTTTGTAGCATAATCAAACCGAAAGCCTCCGGTAGACTTTTTGACTGTGGTAGTTACTGGCTGCATCTATTTCAAATATACAAAAACTAACATTACGACGAATGAATTAAAATACTTATACTCTCGTCTTTCTTTCCTCGTTTGTTCTCCATCTTGGCTCTACCTCGTGAATTGTGCCGTTTAAAATGTGCATCATTGTACACAAAATACGAAAGTAAATAGTTAAAACGCCGGAATCAAAAGGACATAACACAAAACACAATGTCACATATAGGCTTCCGTAACTTTCAGATTTTGTTTTACTAAAAAAATGGTAGAATTCTACATGGCAAACTATGAAAAGCACTAAAATGTGCGATAAACGAGATAATCTTCGTTTTGAATAAGTTAATATTCCATTTATTGGTAAAGATGGTGTATATATTAAGGAAGTCTCAATGCAAGCAGAACCTTTTTTCAATAACCTCTGAATCTGGGACCAAGATTTCCAGCTAAAATGCATTGTAGACACGAAGTGGCCTCAACTGTTTTTCATACTAAGGCCATGGTTCCATTGTTGTGGATTCCATCGTTTAGTGATTGTGTGTGGGAGTTTTGCGTTCGGTCTTTGGTTTGTTATGCAGTAAATAGTATGTCATTTTAGTTTTGTATTCTTCGTGCTAAGAAAAGAGAGCTGATTACTTTACGTCAATTGTCTTCTTGCTGTTATATGGCTGTTATGGATCTTAGTCTCTTCCTTATGGTGCCATGGTCTGATATGCAAAGTGAGAGTGTCGCATTTACTGGCCATACTCACTTAAGTGTTGGATGAATTGCATAGAATTTCTCAAGAAAAAAAATCTTTCAATTCACTTAAATATCCCAAGCAACTACTGTTTTTATCCGATAAAACAGAATAACGTGTTTTTTTTTCCGATAGATCACGGATAGTTGATTACCCCCTTGCAATGGTTAGAACTGGGAGAATAAACCAGTTTTACAGACCCGTTCCTGGCCCAGCCACGCCCCCAGTGTCCGCAGTTGTTAAAAATTAGTTTGTTTTCATTTCTCTTGGTGATCTCTTAGATTATCAATGAATCATCACAGTAAACAAATACACCAACATGACGCAGAGTAATCAATTTGGCAGAAACAACGTGTTGCAACGTCTAGATAATCCTGGGGCGTCAAACAATACACTCTGTCCTACAATCATCAGTTAAGTCTTTGATAGACCAAGCTGCACACAAGAAGGCTCCAGTCTCAGCCAATTAGAAAGACTGGCTTTTATTGTTATTCTTGGTCAGGTGTGGTGTTTGATTGTATCGATTCCTGATCTTTGCCCTCTTTCTTACTTTTATTACTGATCCATCAAAGAGTCTACCAGTGTCTCATTTGGAATTGCAGCACGTTTATCAAATCTAGTTTCATCTAAAATTTATGATATACGGGACGACTTAAATTTTAACACAGTTAATTTTCTATTTCTTGATAGAGATGTTTCTCGCTCCCCTTCCTATGGTATATACATTTTGCAACTTATTATCTCCACGCTTTTTAAACAAGATGATACTAGGTGATGCTAAATACCAAATATCAAGGTTTTAGCCCTTGTGATTTCTTACAAGATGATTTTTTCTCATGTTTTCCCTAAATAAGCATATGTAAAGCATGTGACCCCCGTGGCAGGTCAAAGGACGTGTAACGGTTTTGTATTACAAATGGCCCACTTTTACAGTAAAAAATCGATTGCAAAGAAATCCCTCCACAATATTACCAAATGATACCTAAGAGTCTCTAGTTTAATGTCCACAATTTATTTTCTTCATTAAAATGTATTTTTATGATAAATTTTGGGGTTAAATGCATGCCCTATCAACCACACTTAACACTAAGTCTATGGTTCTCATTTTATTGTACATATAATATTACACCATAAAATGGTAACTCAGAGTCGGTTCCGCATGCGGCAAATACCGTAAAAAAGACTTTTTCGGCAAATTTTATCCTGAAATGTACTATTCAATTCATACTTATGTCACAGAGGTGAACTTTGTGATTATTTTGCTTAACGCATAAATTACCTTTTCTCCTTTAGTGCCACCGTGAGTAGTGTTGATATTTACTTAAATCATACCAAGCGTGGGAAAAACTGGTTTAACCTGTCTTGCATTGTTTTCTTATGGAGTACCTTGAAACTGAGCTGTTCTATTTTATCGTCCAATCAGTAGCCGTTTTAGTTAGACATGAGGATGTAAGATGATGGGTGATTGGTTGCTAACGAACACACCTCTTTTAACTTACTTAGCGCATGCGCCTAACCTCACAAATACATATGCGAGCGACATTTGGAAAAGGTATTCTCATTTTTGCAGTTAGATCGACTCCATCGATCTACAGGCTGTAGAACATATATTTATATATTATTATTTATATTATTCTTTCACGGAAATGATATGGAAACATTATTATTAGCAGGTATGTGAATTTATATTCTTTTTATCATACAGATCACAGATTGTCGTTTCTGATGAAAACACCAAAGGGAGGTTTTCGCCAGGAACTACATTCTGTACATTTCCTGTGACGTAGTTCACAATATTTCTGTATGACGTATTAACGCAAATCACATTGTCTTCGACTTGTGTTTTCTGTCTTTCTGAAATAGGCATGGCTATCGTTTTGATCTTTATGGACATTGCAAATGGAGGAATTAGTAAATTGAGCTAACGCATAAAATGTAAGTTAAATGCAAAAGGTGTGGTTTTAATAATTTAATCTCTTTGTATATAATTTTATCACTGCAAAATACCCATGTCTAAAAATAGACATGACATGCTCACTGCTCAGGTACCAAACGAATTATCGTACTTGCAGTCAGTTGCAAGTATATCCGTTGTCCGTGTCCGATTGTCTGTCTGTCTGTCTGTGTTGTAAATATGTATTGCATACGGGTGCAATGTATTCCGTTGTCCGTGTCTGTTCATTTGTCTGTCTGTGTTGTCTGTACTGTTTTATTGTTTGTTTTGTATTTTAGGACACCCTTTTTATTTACAACTGTAAAATAAATTTATAACAACATCTGTCGTTGAGATCCCTGGCTAAACGAATCCATACCCTGCGACAAATTGGCGCCCAACGTGGTTTTATCATCTCATTGACAAGGGTGTTCTGCTGACTGACCTTCATCTACAACCATGCTTCATCATATTATATAGATCATCAAACCTCCAGTTGTGACATGATCAAAGCTAGAAAATTGAAAAAGAGTTACCCCACCAAAACTGTCTCTTATAGCCTTTTAAAAGATGGTATCCACCCTGGTGTGACTCTGTCACAGTATTGGATCCGGCGCATAGTTATAGCCGTTATTTTTAAATACTGTTACTAGTTTTAAAATATGTTTTCAGGTACAGTACTTGTGCATTTTCATTGACAGAGAGACTTGTGAATATTTTTTTTTGGTGTCTGCATACTAAGTGTTTTGTGTTAGATAATTGTTTGAAATTGCAATTTATGAGGAGTTGTCAATTTTTAGGTGCATGTTTTTAGCAATTGAGCTGCCACATGTACTTGAACTTGATTTCTCTTCAATAAAGGATAGGTTCATTGTGTTGCAGTGTGGTTTGTCTGGAACAATTGTTTTTAGCAATTGAGCTGCCACTTTTGTCCAGATAAGAATTACTCTGCAGCACTGGAACTTTTCAAACTTAGTAATATTGATTACAGTGATCAGATAGTTTTTTTTGTATATGTGAATGGAATGCTACAGGGTGATATGATTTAAGTATATGTTTTTAGTAATTGAGCTGCCACATATACTTAGTCATTTTTGTTACTTTGTAGTACTTCCATGAAACATATGTACTTTTTGTGAATAGTATAGTGGTATTCATATAGTGAAATCTCTCTGTTTGTGAGTGGTGCTATATATTATATATTAGTGTTTGACAATTGTCAATTAGCTTGTCCTTTTCTAAGCCCCAATCATTAAGTATGGCTTCCAAGGATAGCTCTATGGATGATATGGTGAAAGCTGTGTCATCCAACCCAGCTTACAAGGTCCTCACTAAAGAGGAATATGACATTTTAATGTCAAAACATGCTGGGGAAAGTCCCAAAAAGGCTGACCCCAAAGTGTTGACTAGCACACCAGATGCTAAAAAGGTTCAGTTTGAGGGTGCTGGGTCCAAGTTATTATCTTTTATAAATAAAGGCCAAGCACCATCACCTGTCCCTAGATTTACTTTTAACAATACTTTGCCTCATAACACTTCATATGTCCCCAGTCCCTATGTCCCCAAATTGCCCACATTTAGTGGTTCTGAAGAACCCCAAAAAGGGGAGACAACATATGAAGTGTGGAGTCTTGAGGTTAAATGCCTCCAGAGTTCTAGTGTACTGCCAGAACCAATTCTGTTGCAGTCCATTAGGAATTCACTAAAGGGTAGTGCTAGAAGCCTTTTAGTGCCTTTAGGGCAGAATGCCACAGTGGCTGACATTTTAGCAAAGTTAGATGGTTTTTATGCTAATGTCAGCTCAAGTGAAACCCTGATTCAGTCATTTTACAGTGACTATCAGAAAGAGGCTGAATCAGTGGTTTCTTTTGCTTCAAGAATTGAGCAGACCCTATCAAGGGCAGTTAAGTCTGGCCATATTGATGGCATTGCTAAAGATGCAATGCTGAGGAGTAAATTCTGGACTGGTTTAAAAAGCCAGTCTTTGAAAAACTCAACAAGGCATCTTTACGATACCATTAAAGACTTCCCGTCACTTTTACGTGAAATACGTAAAGTTGATCAGGAAGAAAATAGTTTTAAACAAACTAAAAAACCAACTGCCCAGCAGCAACAATGTAATCAGGTTACTTCTGATTCAGAAAATAATACAGATGTATTATTAAAGAGCATGAAAGAGCTCATGAGTAGGATGGAGAAAATGGAAGAAAGGCTTGACCAGCAGACAAAGCAGAGTTCTGAGTCTGTTGGACAGTCCAATTTTCCTGACTCCTACTCCTATTCTAATCAGTATGTTCCACGAGGCCGTGGACGTGCTGGTTATAGAAGTAACTTTCAGAGGGGTGGTTATGGTAGGGGCTATCAAGGTAGCTCAAACCATAACAACCACAATTCTAATAACAGTTACAATAATGCTCACCAGAATAATTATTCTCAAAGAGGCAATAGAGGTGGTGGTGGTTCTTGGCGTGGTCACCGTGGTGGTTCCAACGGCCGTGGTACTAACCATGGTGAAAATGCTGGGAACCATTTAAACTTCTAACTTCTCCAGTTGATGGGCAAACTGGGGAAGTATCATCAAAGGACTTTGAGAAAAGCCCAATTCATAATTGTACAAATGTTAAGCAATCAAGTTTGCTTGAACGGATGATTGGTTCTTCCAATGAGGACAATATTTTAATATGTGGTGTTAATACACTTGGTTTGTTGGACTCAGGTTCTAGAATAACCTCAATTTCAGAGGCCTTCTATGAAACCTTAGACCCCAAACCTACTTTACATAGTATAACTGAATTTGGATTGTCAGTTACTTGTGCTAATGGCACAGAATTGCCTTATAAAGGTTATATAGAGGCAGATATTGTAGTTCCTTCATTAGGAAATACAACATATAAAGCCCCTGTTTTGGTAGTTGAAAATACTGACTACAATCGTCGTGTCCCTGTGATCATTGGAACCAATGTCATTCGTTTGTGCAAGCAAGCTTCAAATGATTCAAGTGAATCATTCATTCCTGCTGAGTGGCAAGTTTCTTTTGACAGCATGTGTAATGAAATTTTACCGGTGAAAACCACCAACAATTTTAGTATTAAAGTTGCACCTGGTGAGGTTAAAACTTTATCGGGTTTTGTCAGAAATACAAAATCATTTCAAACTGCTGTCACTGAGCCTATAGATACATCTTTGTCTGCGGGTTTAACAATCTGCCCCAGAGTTGTATCTTTGGGATCATCCGGTTCTACCGCACGCATTCCAGTCCGTGTGTGTAATTTATCTACACGAGTAATAGAGATTCCTCCAAGATCTCTATTATGTTCAATAAATGGTGTAGATGTTGTTGATTCATGGACTCCTGATTCTTCAGTGAAGAAGCAGGAGCCCAAGGTCACAAAATTAGAGGATCTTGGCGTGAAGGTAGAAACGGACAATCTTACACAAGATCAAGTGAGAAAAGCTAAAGACGTCCTTGGCAGTTGGTCTCATATATTTTCTACCGGTCCTACTGACTTAGGTAGAACTGATTTAGTTGAGCATGAAATCAAGCTCACTGATGACACTCCATTTAAGGAGCCTTATAGAGGTATTCCGCCAGGCCTTTATGAGGAAGTCAGACAGCATTTGAAGGAAATGATTGAGGCTGGAGCAATTCAGCCATCAAAAAGTCCTTTTTCTTCGAATGTTGTTCTGGTCCGAAAAAAGGATGGCAGTTTGCGTTTCTGCATAGACTTCAGAAAACTAAATGGCCGAACTGTCAAGGATGCCTATACATTACCTCGCATCGATGACACTATGGATACTCTCCTCGGTGCGAAGTATTTCTCAAAATTAGACTTGCGCAGTGGTTACTGGCAAGTGGAGATGAAAGAGGAGGACAAAGAGAAGACTGCTTTTACCGTAGGTAATTTAGGCTTCTACGAATGTAACAGGATGGCTTTTGGCTTGACCAATGCTCCTGCTACATTCCAGCGCCTAATGGAACGGTGTATGGGTGAGCTCAATTTAAAAGAGTGCCTCATCTTTTTAGATGATATTTTAATTTTCTCTGAGTCCTTCGATGAGCATTTATCACGCTTGGATGCTGTTTTCAGCCGACTGCATAAACATGGCTTAAAATTGAAAGCATCCAAGTGTGAATTTTTTAAGTCTAGCGTGACCTACTTAGGCCACGTAGTGTCCGAAAAAGGAATTGAAACGGACCCTGAAAAAATTGCTGCTCTTACAACTTGGCCAGAACCTCAGACGGTGAAAGACCTGCGATCATTTTTGGGTTTTACAGGCTATTATAGGCGTTTTGTCAAGGACTACGCAAAGATAGCCAAACCTTTAAATGATCTGTTGGTTGGACATCATGCTGGTGTTTCTGTCCAAGGTAAAAAGAAGAAAAAGAAGAGAAGTTCAATTCCTTGGATATGGGGTCCTGCTCAACAATGTGCATTTGATACACTGAAGGAGAAATTGTCCTCTCCTCCAGTGCTAGCATATGCAGATTTTAGCAAACCTTTTATTTTACATACAGATGCATCTATAGAAGGGCTAGGAGCCGTTCTATATCAAGAACATGATGGCCTTGAAAAAGTTGTTGCATATGGCAGCAGGGGTTTGCGCAAAGCAGAACGGAATTATCCAGCCCACAAACTGGAATTTTTATGTCTCAAATGGGCTGTCACCGACAAGTTCCATGATTATCTGTATGGAAACACATTTTCTGTTTATACAGATAACAACCCCTTAACATATGTTTTAACTTCGGCCAAATTAGATGCCACAGGTCATAGGTGGTTAGCTGCGTTAGGTTCATATGATTTTAAATTAATATATAGATCAGGTAAATCTAACGCAGATGCTGATGGTCTCTCTAGGCGTCCCCCGCAAGATGTGGAATTATTTCCAGATGTGGTTAAGGCAGTGTGCCAAGCATACTTGGTTGAAAGAAAGTCTTGTCCCTTGGTTGAAACCTTGATTGTTTCAAACGCTGTAACTCTTGTAGATCCGCCAACACCGGATCTACTGGACTCAACATCTTTACAGAATGTTGATTGGTCAAAAGAGCAAGTGGCTGACTCTACTTTAGCCAGGGTTGTTGAGCTGGTTAAGTTGAAATTCTGTCCAGACAAAAGTAGTCTCCAGACCGAATCCCCAAATGTTTTGAAATATATTCGGGAGTGGTCCAGGTTGTCATTGGTTGACGGAGTATTGTACAGAAATACTACATTAAATAATGTACAAACACGTCAGCTGGTGCTTCCTCTCCATTTTTGAAGCATCATTTTGAAACAGTTGCATGATGATTTAGGCCATCAAGGTAGAGACCGCACTCTTTCTTTAGTGCGCTCTAGATTTTATTGGCCTGGTCTAGAAAATGATGTTGAAGAAAAGATAAAAAATTGTGGCCGTTGTATTAGGCGAAAAACTCCGTTGAAGCCTAGTGCAGAATTAGTCAACATAACCAGTTCACAACCAATGGAATTGTTATGTATAGATTTTTTGTCTTTGGAAAGGTCGAAGGGTGGGCATGAACATATTTTAGTCGTGACCGACCATTTTACCCGTTATGCCCAGGCCTTTCCAACTAGAAACCAGTTGGCTAAGACTACAGCCAAAATACTTTTTGAAAACTTTGTTGTTCACTATGGTTTTCCGGCTAGGATCCATAGTGATCAGGGAAGAAATTTTGAAAGAAGCCTTATTAAGGAATTGTGTAGTCTTGCGGGTGTGCATAAATCCCGGACCACTCCATATCACCCTATGGGAAATGGAATGGTCGAGAGATTTAACCAGACCCTTTTAAAAATGCTGGGTACCCTAGAAGATCACCAGAAACAAGACTAGAAGTCATATGTAGCCCCTTTAGTCCATGCCTATAATGCTACCCGTCATGATAGCACTGGTTTTTCCCCATTCTTTTTAATGTTTGGGAGACATCCCAGGCTGGCTATAGATGCTTATCTGGGTCTGAATTCTTCACAGGATTCAGAATGTACATCCAGAGAGCACTATGCCAGTAAGTTAAAGAAACGGTTGGACTTTGCCTACAAGGTAGCTTCAAAAGAAGCAAATAAAAATGCTACAAGGCATAAGTCTAATTATGACGGTAAGGTCAGAGAAGCAACCCTTGGTGTAGGGGACAGAGTCCTTATTAGAAAGGTGGGCCTAAAAGGCAAAAATAAGTTGGCAGATAGGTGGGATAAGCATTCATATATTGTAATTGAAGTGCCAAATGAAGGTGTACCTGTGTATAGGGTTCAGCGTGAATCAGGTGATTCAGCGGTGAAAACTTTACACAGGAACATGTTGCTTCCTTTTTCTGCCATACCTAGCAGTTTAGATCTTGGCCTATTTTATGACAGTCCCCATAGTAAACCTAGCAAACCTGCAGCCCCTGTACATAGCCAATCAAAACCTGTCCAAGAACCTGAATTTGAGTCTGACTCTTCTGAATCAGAAACAGAAGAATTATTTTACCCAAGATATATGCTTCCTCTTAAAAGGAAACAAAGTTCAAATATCAATGGGTTGAAATCAGTTTCTTCAAATAAAGAAAAGTCTCATGTGTCAGTTCATGCAGATACTTTTAATGGTTCAGGAGATTTTAATAGATCTGATAGTTCAGTTGGTTTTAATAGGTCAGATAGCGCAGGTGGTTTTAATTCAAGTGCAGGTGGTGGTTTTGCTAGTGCAGATGTAGGTACCACTGGCAGTTCCAGAGATCTCAGTGGAGGTAATGTAGATAGTGTAGATAATGTACCTACTCCACAGTTACCTAGACGTACAGGTAGGGTACGGCAAGCGCCAAACCAGTATGGCGAGTGGGTAAATACTCAGCAAGTTTCAAACCCCGAAACACAGATTTGGTATGTTTAAGTATATGTATTAGTTTTCATAAATATCAGAGGAGAATGTCACAGATAGGAAGAATATCTTCCAATATTATTATTATGCATATATGATATGTTTTCCCAAACATATATAAAAATGCATATATATATTATATTTTCTCCTGCTTTGATTGTCTCATACATATAGTATATTTCTCTTATTGAGAGCGACCCCTCGAATTAATACATGTCTTTATTTTTGGATGTTCTGAAGTTATATATAACATTTTCACAGTTCACTAGTAAAGTAGAATTGTTTGTTGATAAATATGAAACTTCTGTAGGTTAAAATTAACCTAAGTGCATCATATTTGTACATGATTGTGATAGCTGAGGTGGTCTGTGTTTATTAAAAAGTTTTTCGAATGTTCGGAAATGTCAGGAGACATTTTTTTTCAAAGCAGGGGAGAATGTCACAGAGGTGAACTTTGTGATTATTTTGCTTAACGCATAAATTACCTTTTCTCCTTTAGTGCCACCGTGAGTAGTGTTGATATTTACTTAAATCATACCAAGCGTGGGAAAAACTGGTTTAACCTGTCTTGCATTGTTTTCTTATGGAGTACCTTGAAACTGAGCTGTTCTATTTTATCGTCTAATCAGTAGCCGTTTTAGTTAGACATAAGGATGTAAGATGATGGGTGATTGGTTGCTAACGAGCACACCTCTTTAAACTTACTTAGCGCATGCATCTAACCTCACAAATACATATGCGCGCGACATTTGGAAAAGGCATTCTCATTTTTGCAGTTAGATCGACTCCATCGATCTACAGGCTGTAGAACATATATTTATATCATTCCTTCACGGAAATGATATGGAAACATTATTATTAGCAGGTATGTGAATTTATATTCTTTATATCATACAGATCACAGATTGTCGTTTCTGATGAAAACACCAAAGGGAGGTTTTCGCCAGGAACAACATTCTGTACATTTCCTGTGACGTAGTTCACAATATTTCTGTATGACGTATTAACGCAAATCACATTGTCTTCGACTTGTGTTTTCTGTCTTTCTGAAATAGGCATGGCTATCGTTTTGATCTTTATGGACATTGCAAATGGAGGAATTAGTAAATTGAGCTAACGCATAAATGTAAGTTAAATGCAAAAGGCGTGGTTTTAATATTTTAATCTTTTGTATATAATTTTATCACTGCAAAATACCCATGTCTAAAAATAGACATGACATGCTCACTGCTCAGGTACCAAACGAATTATCGTACTTGCAGTCAGTTGCAAGTATATCCGTTGTCCGTGTCCGATTGTCTGTCTGTCTGTCTGTGTTGTAAATATGTATTGCATACGGGTGCAATGTATTCCGTTGTCCGTGTCTGTTCATTTGTCTTTCTGTGTTGTCTGTACTGTTTTATTGTTTGTTTTGTATTTTAGGACACCCTTTTTTATTTACAACTGTAAAATAAATTTATAACAACATCTGTCGTTGAGATCCCTGGCTAAACGAATCCATACCCTGCGACACTTATCAAAGCACTGAGAGTACTAAAATCACTGGAGAGACGTAAGATTTCCGTCCCAAAATGGAATACAATGTACATATTAGCAAGCTCGTATCAATATTATTTCTTACAAACAGTCTTTGGATATATTGCGTTTGAAAAGCAAATACAACAACATTTCAGTAAATGCGAGTCTTATTTGAGAGAGAGAGAGAGAGAGAGAGAGAGACCAGCGGAGAGAGAAGGTGCAAGGAGAGAGTTTGATGTGCCCCCTTCTTTAACTGATACATAGATTTTTGGAGACAGTTTTTTTGGTACAATCTGCTTTTAAAAAGACAGCTCACCGCCACTTTTGTTTTGGCATGGCCCATTGCTTTGCTTTAAGATTGTCACAAATGACAAATTATGTGATCATGCTTTGGAGCATGAGGAAAAAAATAATCAATTATTGGTATTCTTATATTACAGGGCAGACACTTTTTAATATGGCCATACTAGAGTAGTTAGGAATGGAAAGTATATAACATTAGATGGAGTTGTCCCCCACCCAGTTAAAGGAGTTATGTGACGCTGGTGAACTTGGAATTAAGGTCAATACTACCGAATTCTAGTCATTCATTAAGGTCTTCCCAATGAATTATCTGTGTCAGTTTGGTCAAAATCTGGTAATTGGTCAGAAGATAGAGTACAGACAAGCCTTTTTTTATATATATGTCCCTGGTGACCTTGTAAATAAGGTCGAGGTCACCAACATCTTATAATTCGTTTTGGCTGTCCCAGATAAGTATCTGTGCAAGTTTAGATGAAATTCATCTCGTGGTTCATAAGGTAGAGCAAAAAGCTACTTCACAGCACAGATATTGGAATCATTTGATATGATTCCAAAATTTTGATAGAACTGTGTCCGTTTAATGGTAATATTATTAAAGTAAGGTTATTTGAACAAAAAGGAGCTGGTGTGATGTATACAAATGCACACTCTCAACATATATTGTCCTGACCCTCAAAGCTAACACCTATCTATATTTTTGAAGTTCTTAACTTCTCATGTACTTATATGATGTATATAGGTGGCGCAGATATTGCTGCAAATAAACCAATGCAATTCTTTGATTTTGTTTTTCTTTTCAATTCATTGTTATTTCTACAAGAAAGCATGTATAAAAACAGCCAATGGCCTGAATGCGAACGCCACAAGCATTTTATTTATCATGAGTGTAATGCGCTTTTCATGCTTACATGTGCACAATATCTGTGTTAAACAGTTTGTTTCCTCAATGAATATCGCTCTCGTAAAGTGTTTGCTAAAGCAATGCAGTATATATACAACAACGACTTCTCTGCAGATGGCAAATAGTCACTGGTACCAACAAACACATACATTTGATATTCAAGGATCGAAATACTCTATTTTAGATTTTCATTCACCTTTATCAGAACACAATGTAGGTTGTTCAAACGGTTCCGAAATCCCTGCTTTGACGGAAGTTGTCACCCTTGAAATAGATGTCTGCATCACAAATGCTTGAAACCTGACCAAGTGTTTTAATGCTCTACGTCATTGCTCTACGTTACAGTGAACCATATTTCAGTCATGACGTTTCCTCGGTTGAACAGGTATTATGCAATAAAGATGAAGGGTCTTGCACAATGACACAAAACATATGTTTCTTCGGGATTGTGAACTGCGACAGCTTAGTCACACGTAAGATAATAAGTAAGTCATATAGACCACAGCGCTATCACGACTGTTGGATATCTGAACTGGGACATGCGTAAAATATGGAGCAGATATGCATTCTGTACATGTAACCTATGACCGCCTGCTTTGACATGGCCTTAAAGTATTCATTTATTCTGCATATTCATCCACAAAGGTGCACAGTTTTGTGAATTAATCTTATAATCGAATCAGGCGTTTGGAAGATACGTCACAGACACAAAAGTGTGACATACAGACGGGCTGACAGATGAACAGACAGATATACAACACTCAGATGTATCTATTTAATAATTGTGGCTGTGAGCAAAACAATGTTCAAAGCTTCCATTATCATTTCTTTAGCTTTATAGCTATTTATATTCATGTTTCATACCAATCCAGCAAAAAAAGGTTGCTCATGTTATGCCGCGTTTAGCATGTTACATGTCTAACCGATTATATTGATATGAATAAACCGGAATAGGCTTGTTTCAGCTTTTGATTAACTGGAAAAGGCGATAAAACACTAAATGTTCAATATATATTACACCTAAAAACAACATATCATCAAGGTAATCGTAAACACAGTATTTAGCCAAGTTTTAGCATAATTTTTAATTAATGATGGTAGTGTTAGCTCAAATTACGACATAGCCATGACGAGTATAAGCACACGCATGTTTGGTATTATGTTTGAGGTCAGTTTGCTTGTTGCATCTTTAAAAATATTCACATTCATGAACAAACCTCTGTTTATACACACTAGTGAGAAACTTTAATTCATGTGACTGCATATGCCATCGTTAATTCAAAAACATGCTCATGTGAAAGGGCAAAGATTAAACCACCATATATTTAAATTTCAGCCAAATCCATCGTGGGCCAAAAAGCGGCCAAACCGTTCCACGTCCTTTTGAACCCATGGGCATAATTTGAACAAACACGATAGTGGCCTACTAGGTGATGCTACATACAGTACTTAATATCAAGGCTTTAGTCCTTGTGGTTTAAGACAAAAATACTTTACGTTTTTTCCCTTAAGCTTATGTAAAATATGTGACCCCAGGGGCGGACCCATTTTAGCTTCAGGGGTATAATTTAAACAAAATTGGTAGAGGTCAACTAGGTGATGCTACCTGCCAAATATTAAGGCTCTAGGCCTACTGGTTTCAGACAAGAAGATTTTCTCATGTTTGACATATTTAAGTCTATACATAACATGTGACCCCTGGGGCGAGCCCACTTTTGGCCTGAGCGGCATAATTTAAATTAACTTGAAAAAGGTCTACTAGGTGATGCTACATACCAAATATCATAGCTTAAGAACTCGTGGTTAAAGACCAGAAGATTGTTTCGTATTTTCCCTATATAAGTCTATGCAAAACATGTGACCCCCCTGGGCGGTCCCATTTTGGGTCTCAGGGCCATAATTTGAACAAACTTGGTAGAGGTCTACTACATGATGCTTCATACCAAATATTAAGGCTCTAAGTTTTGTGATCGGTCGTCGACGTCGTCCGTCGTCCGTTAACACTTGACTTAAATGACATCTCCTCTAAACTACTGTAGTTTTAGACAAGAAGATTTGGTCTTGTTTTCCCTATATAAGTCTATACAAAACCTATGACCCCCGGGGCAGGCCCATTTCCGGCTCCAGGGGTATCATTTAAAAACGAACATGGTAGAGGTCCACTAGGTGATGCTACATACCAAATATCAAGGATCTAGACCTCGTGGTTTCAGACAAGAAGATTGTTCCATATTTTCCCTATATAAGTCTATGCAAAACATGTGACTCCCCCGGCATTCCCATGTTGGGCGCCAGGGGCATAATTTGAACAAATGTGGTAAAGGTCAACTAGATGATGCTTCATGCCTAAAATTAAGGCTCTAGGCCTTGTGGTTTCAGACAAGAAGATTTTTTTTATGTTTTCCCTACATAAGCCTATGTTAACTTGTAAACCCTGGGGCAGGCCCATTTTTGGCTCCAGGGGCATAATTTGAACAATTTTAGTAGAGGTCTACTAGGTGATGCTAAATACCAAATGTCAAGGCTCTTGGCCTTGTGGTTTCAGACAAGAATATTTTTAAGTTTTCATCTTGAAAATCGATTTTAGCCTGTGTGACCTAGATATGCAACGGACCGAAACCATTTAAAAATTATTAAAGAGGGCCATATAAGGATCATTGGTCAAAATCTAACCAGTAGTTTAGAAGAAGATGTCATTTAAGTCAAGTGTTAACGGACGACGAACGACGCCGACGACCAATCATAAAAGCTTACATTGGCATTACGGGACGGGTGAGCTAAAAAGCGATGTTGATATTGCAAACATCTCCGTCCGTCCGTCCGACAGTCACGCTATCTCCTTCTTAACCATTGGAATGGAATCCTACCAAATTCGGCGTGTGTGTTGCTCACAAGAATGGGGTGTGCAACATCAAAACAAAAAAATCTTTGCCCAGCCCCCTGGGGAGGGGGGAAAAGGTTTGTCACTTTGTCTGTCTGTCTGTCTGTCCGTCCGTCACTCTATCCCCTCCTAAACCATTGAACGAGGGGGGGGGGGGGGCAAAAAGTCAAATATCATTCAACCTCAAGGGGTGGAACTTGGGGGGTACGGGGGATTGGGGGTCATTATTCCCCCGAAATTCAAACAAATTTGATGTGTGAGTTATTCACATAAATGGCACATGCAACTGCACATTTTTTGTCCCTGCCCCCTGGAGCCCTGGTGAGGGGCCAAACGGTCAACTATCATTTAAATTCAGTTACAAAGTCAATTTCAATCATTTTTAAATCATACTTTGTGCGTCTTCTCAAAAATGAAAGCTATAATACATATCAGACGGGATTTTCATTCCGTTGCTGGGTCATGACCCAGAGGTGTTACTTGTGGGGTACAGGGGGATCGGGGTCATTTTTCCAAAAATTCAACCAAATTTGGTGTGTGAGTTACTCACATAGATGGCACATGAAACGGCACCATGTTTTGGGTCCCCGCTCCATGGGGACTCAGAGAGGGACCAAAAGGTCAAATATCATTAAATTTCAATTACAAAGTCAATTTCAAAGATTTTTATACCAAGCTTTGTGTATCTTCTCACAGATGAAATATATCAAACGTATTAGATGGGATTTTAATTCGGTCACCTCGGTCCTGCCCAAGGGGTGGTATGTCAAGAAATTAAATTTTCTGAACATGGTGATGTGGCATATCAAATTAAAGGGATGATCAGCAGACCAGGATACAATGGAAAATTTTATGCTAGGATCAAACTGGTGACCTTTGGGTGGGGTCAAATGGTCATATACCACTAGATTTCTTCGAGAGCATGGGGATTTGCGATGGCGCGTCATCGAATGAGTTCAAGTTTGCTTTGCAAGAGTATATCCTCGTGTTGATGACTTCAACAATAGAAACAATCTTTGACATCTAAGTTACTAAACCAAGGTTATCGCTACCATAAACTCCGACACTCAGAGTTGATTGTTAAATACATTATTTGCTTAAAGACACTTCTGCAACAAGACTGATCAGAACCTGCATTTTATAGCGACATAGTTTATTTTTTTCTGTATTGTATATCTTTATTTAGAATAGCATTTACACGTCACAAACATAATACATATTTAAACATTTTCAACACTGCTCAACAAACGTTTAAACCAAAAGTTTTGCCCAAGTAATAAAGATTGATTTATACGTGAGCAAATTTTATCGTTATGAAATATCTGATGAAAAAAGGGCCGTCTCAATAAAGCATTTGAATCAAACGTTGAGTCTCGGGAACCACTAACGTCTTTTTTATAATGACGTTTGTAAGTCTAAAATATTCAAACGTGGGCGCGATTATATAAAAAAAAACATGCCAAACTTTTATTCAGCCGTATATAACATCACATGCACAATATCACTTAATAATATATAACAGTAATGTATTTGCTTCACAAGATGATGTATGAATGCAATTCTAGATGTTATGGAAAGATTTATGCTAACTGGGAAAATGGTAGGAGATAAAACAAATACAAAACTATGGAAGAGAAAGGGTAATAAATAAATAAGCATAACAAATAAATAAATAAGTAAATATTAATTGTAAACTGTATCAGGTATTTGATACCTATAGTTTATAAATTGTTGGAAAGCTTATTTTAGCGATCGATTTAAAAAGATTATTAAACATTATAAAAGGTTGGGATACAACATGGAAATCATGCGACAGTCTGCATGCCTGGTTGTGAACCCAATCACGGTTCATAGCTATGGTCTCCTCTTAAATTGCACGGTGGGTCAGGCCTCAGACTTAATGACGGCCCTGACGTAAAGCTTAAATTCGTTGGTTGGTTTCTGATGCTTGTCGTTGGCTGGACCCACCGTAGCTCAACTTTAGGTTTTCTTTAGCGCTGACTATCTGTGAGTCATGCGCTCCTTTTTTGTATCATACTAATATTTTAATTTGATTTGATTGTTTCTCTGTGGTGATTCATTGCATTAGTTAGGAAGCCTCCATGCGAGCTAAGCAATTTTGTGTTTTAACAACAACAGAATCTAGGGCGAAGATTTAGCGCTAGTAAAATGCATGTAAGTCCCCGGCGTCTTTGGCTGCTGTCCTTTCTAAGGCGGTGGTTCTGTTTTTGTTAATCTATTGTTTAATGTACTTCCCATTGTTTGGTGGAGTTCTGTGTTTGTCTTTGTTTTGTTATGCAATACTTTGCGTCTATTCTAGTTTTGCAATCATCTTGAAACGGAAGAGAAAGCGGCTTGCTTTGCTATTATTGTTTTACAGATGTATTGTTACTGTAAACGTTCTGGGGCTCTTTATCGCGGTGCCGCGTGTTGGTCTTCAGTATGTGATTGTGGTATTTCCTGATCATAGTCACTTACTTTTTGGTTAGAGTATCCTTTTTTCAAGCGGTAAAATGGGTCAGAACATTTCCTGAATTTGAAAATAAGAAAGAAGGAAACGATCAGGACTCGATACAGTCAAATACCACACCTGACCAAGGACACAATGTGTGAAAGTGATAAAAACACGAGAAAACGCCTCATACGAGAGAGCCAAGAGGTCAGCCCTTTCCTTACAGGCGACCACAATGCTGTAAGGAGCAGACATGACGGTATGACAGACAAACACGAAAAACGAATAACAAAAATGATCCACTAAAGAAGAACCACCTTGGAACAGTCAGTAAAACAAATTACTGGAGGGTTTAAACATGTTTGACGGTACCAACCACACCCTTATTTATGAAGTGGATCGAGACAAATGGATGTTTGGTTCGCATGAAAGATCCCTTACTTATCGATGCATCATCTCCAAGTTCATAAAATCGAGATATAAATTAGAGGACCTTAAAGTCCTGATGTGCTCACCTGATCTCCTTAATAATGTTAAAATTGGCCAAGATCATCTACAAGTTATAATGAAACATATTTTGCTTTTAAGAATTAAACGTTATTTAGTAAGTAAGAAGTAATTGAAAACTACATCTAATTTGCATGAAACCCGAAGGTTTTCATGCTAAAATCAGATGTAATTTAAATGATATTTCATACCTCGGTTAAACCACAGGGTTTTAGCTCAGTCACAGTATGGGGTGATTCTTTATGAAAGTTGCCAATGCTGTTTTATGAAAGGGCTACAGTTTTTTTTTATGATTTCCTTAATCTGTATAAGGAAGATGATGGGAAACAGCATTAAACTTAAGATTTTTCAAGCCCGAAAGTATTTTATTTTTATTCATTCATATAATTGATAGTCTGTCAGTTTTTGCGGTGATGATTTATCTGTCAGGGAATAATGAGCGGTTTAATTCAGATATTGATAAAACCTACAGTGGCGATCGTTAGCGAGTTGTCTTCGCACGTGCACAGACTACGCGTTGCCTTCGCACGCCTATCGCAGGCTAAAGCCAACCAGACTTGCGAGGCCTACGCAATCTTCCCACGATATCTGCGTTGTTTTTTCAACCAATGAAACGCTAGTAAATTCATCGCGGTGTCGTTCGAGTGAATACGTCACTCACGCAGGATTGAATCGACTAATCAAATATTTACAGGAGACAGGTACCCTCTTCCATTACCTCTTCCATTGAAAGACGGAAACCAAATTATTTTTGATAAAACATTCTCGTATCCATAACAACCAAAATAGTCCTTACACCCAATAGACAATATTACATTAATCCCTTTAATTTTATTAGCGAGGACATGATACCTGGTCAAGAGAAAATTACATACCTCTACCTTGTTACAAAACTTGTTTTGAGCTTTGTGGTTTGTAAATAGATGTCTTTGTCTAGAGGTTGCTTGGAGACACTTCGTCGTGTCCTTGTGCAAGACATTTTATCCTCTGCTCAGGACTGATTCAACCCAAGAAATGCAGGATAAAAGTTGAAGATCTTTTCTTTTGATATTGTTTCCGCAAAGCAATTTGCATAATGCCTCAGGCCAGTTACGTATATTAAAAGGCTACCAGATACCTGGTAAGAAAATACTTCGTGGACAAACAAACACTGAAATATGTATTTAACCCTTGTCATTCAATGGATTCTCCCAACGATATTGCTACAATAAGTATGATGTAGCTGTGTTATAAGGGATCACAGGGGATATTTTTTAAAACTATAATATATTTATGAAAAAAATGCATAGCGGGAATGCTGCTGATAATTGGACCAGGCCAACCAAAAATGTCGAATTTGTTCGGGATCCATGCTGATTAACAGTATGTTCTCAGAAGCCTGAGGGTATTTAAGTAGCATGTAGTGGAGTTAATTTGCTCTTGGATTTTTATGCAATTAAAGATGTACTAGTGTTGATAAAATTCATTTTTGTGGATATACTTGAAAAGTAACAAGATAAGAACATTCTGGTGAAATTTTGAGAAAATTCGTTTAGAAATAAAAAAGTTATTGGTTAGAAGAAAAATTGAAGTTTCAATATTATAACAGTGAGCAAGTAGCCATTTTATACCTGTACACCTGTTTACCTGTAAAAAGGATTAAGATTACTCACCCAAAGGAGCTTTAATTCATTCTTAAAAGCAAACTGGTTTTGATTTTGACCTGAGTCAGCAATGAGTTCACAAAAGGAAAAAAAGAAACAAAAGGCTAGTGCACTGGCCAGTAAACACAATACTGAAGGGGTTTTCTCAAAAGAGAAAGAAAAACTGTCAAAGGGAGAAAAGGAGCCTGCTGGTAAAATACAAAAAAGGACATTTTCTGAAGTTTCTGAAGCCAGCATGGAGGAACTCTCCTTCATCCATCAACAGTTAACTAGCCTCCAAGAAGAGATGAAAGAAACAAAGGATGGAATAAAAAACCTTATGACTAAGGATGATATACAATCTTTCATTTCAAAGACAGTAAAGAGTGTAATACAGGAGATGGAAACTAAACTGATCTTGCTAGTTGAAAAGCAAGTGGAAGAACAATTAAAAGAGAAGACAGCAGAACTTAATAATAGACTAGATTACATGGTGTATGAAAACAGTGAAATCAAAGATACATTGGATAAGATGGAAAAAGAATTACAAAAAGAAAGAGAAAACACCCAATATGCGATAGAAAAAGCAATTACAATGAACAGTATTCGCGAAAAAATAACACAAAGATTTTGGGAGTAAAAAATATGGCCGAGGAGACGGAGGATAAATTAAAAGAAGTAGTCATCAACATGGTCAAAGAGAAGGCAAATGTGGACCTGGACCCAGCAGATATAGTGGCTATACATAGAATTCCATCGAAACATGAACCTAAACCTGTTTTGATCAAACTCAGAAACACCACTGTGAAGACACGCTTGATGAGACAAAGAAGGGTAATGAAACAACCGGGAAATAAACTTGTAGATGATGTGACCAGAAGAAATACTGAGCTAATTAACAGACTCCTAAGCCATGAAAAAATAGAGTCAGCTTGGTTTTTCAATGGTGTAATCTATGGGAAAACGAGTGATGGCAGAAAGCATAAATTTGACTTGTTTTCGAACATAAATGAAGTTCTAAAAGCAAAAAAATAACTTGATAATGTTTAGTACAGACAGAATTATCACTCCAATGAAGACTACAGAAAATAATAAGTAATTAAAAGACAGTTTGTCTTAACAAATGTGTGATAGTGCTGGAATGAAAGGAAATAATAGGAGATTGTTGTTGTTTTTTGTTCTATATTCTGTTTATATCTCATTGGAAAATGAAATAAGGAAGGTAAGATTTTCTCATAACTTTCAAAATTTACATTCTTTAAATGGATCTTACAGCATTATAAGGGAGTTTCTCATCAGATAAAAAAAATGGCAAACTATGACCAAGCAGTCCAGACCCTGATCAGGCTCTCAAGTAGGAGTAATCAGGTAAGTGTCTGTACTTCACTGGCAAGTAGAGCCCCAATGAGTTAATCAGAGATGTTCACATTAAACTGTTCTTGCCATAATCTTATTAATGCCAACCATGGCCAAACAGCCCAGATCCCGATCAGGCTCCCCCAATAGGAGGCCTGGTCTGGATTTGTATTTCACTGGCAATAACCTGAGCCCTTGAGTCTAGGCCCAGATCAGGCTCCCCCATCAGGAGTAGCCTGGTCTGGACCTGTATTTCACCGAAGCTCTTATGAGTTAATCAGTGATGTTCACATTAAACTGTCCTTGCCATAATCATAATTTATTGTTGCCAACCATGGCCAAACAGCCCAGACCCAGATCAGGCTCCCCCAAAAGGAGTGGCCTGGTTGGGATTCGTATTTCACTGGCAATAACGTGAGCCCTTGAGTCTAGGCCAAGATCAGGCTCCCCCATCAGGAGTAGCCTGGTCTGGACTTGTATTTCACCGAAGCTCTTAAGAGTTAATCAGAGATGTTCACATAAAACTGTTCTTGCCATAATTTTAATTTATTATTGCCAACCGTGGCCAAACAGTCCAGGCCCAGAACAGGCTCCCCTATTGGGTGTAGCCTGGTCTGGATAAGTATTTCACTGGCATTAATTAGAACCATTTTGAGCAGATAAGAGATGTTCACTTAAAATTATTCTTGCCAAAATTATAATTTATTGTGCCAAATTTGCCCAGACAGTACAGGCCCAGATCAGGCCCCCCCTATTAAAGAGTAGCCTGGTCCGGATCTGTATTGCACAGGCATTAACTAGATCCCTTATGAATGAATCAGAGATGTTCAGCTAAAACTTTTCTGGCCATAATCATAAGTTATTGTTGCCAAACATTACCAAACAGTCCAGGCCCAGATCAGGCTCCCCAATTGGGAGTAGCCTGTCCAGATTTGTACTTCTATAGTATAAACTAGAGCCCTAATGAGAAAATCAGAGATGTTCACTTTAATTTGTTCTTGCCATAATTATAATTTGATGTCGCCAACCATGACCAGACAGTACAGACCCAGAGCAGGCTCCCCCATTTGGAGTAGCCTGGTCCTGACCTGTATTTCACTGGCTTTAACTAGAGCCCTTATGAGCAAATCAGAGACGTTTACTTTAATTTGTTCTTGCCATAATTATAATTTAATGTAGCCAACCATGACCAGACAGTACAGACCCAGATCAGGCTCCCCCATTAGGAGTAGCCGGTCTGGATTTGTACTTCTATGGTATTAGCCAGAGCCCTAATGAGAAAATCAGTAAATCAGAGATGTTCACATAAAATTATTCTTGCCATAATTAAACTTTATCTTTGCCAAGCAGGACCAGACAGTACAGGCCCTGATCAGGCCACCCCATTAGGAGAGGCCTGGTCCTGACCTATATTTCACTGGCTTTAACTAGAGCCTTTAAGAGTTAATCAGAGATGTTTACTTTAATTTGTTCTTGCCATAATCATAATTTAATATAGCCAACCTTGACCAGACAGTCCAGACCCAGATCAGGCTCCCCCATTAGGAGTAGCTGGTCTGGATTTGTACTTCTATGGTATTAACTAGAGCCCAAATGAGAAAAAATCAGTAAATCAGAGATGTTTACCTTAAGTTGTTCTTGCCATACCTATAATTTAATGTAGTCAACCATGACAAGACAGAACAGACCCAGATCAGGCTCCCCAATTAGGAGTAGCCGGTCTGGATTTGTACTTCTATGGTTTTAACTAGAGCCCTAATGAGAAAATCAGTAAATCAGAGATGTTTACTTTAATTTGTTTCTTGCCATAATTATAATTTAATGTAGCCAACCATGACCAGACAGTACAGACCCAGATCAGGCTCCCCCATTAGGAGTAGCCTGTCTGGATTTGTACTTCTATGGTAGTAACTAGAGCCCTAATGAGAAAATCAGTAAATGATTAATCAGAGATGTTTACTTTAATTTGTTCTTGCCATAATCATTATTTAATGTAGCCAACCATGACCAGACAGTAAAGACCAAGATCAGGCTCCCCCATTAGGAGTAGCCTGGTCCTGACCTGTATTTCATTAGCTTTAGAGCCCTTATGAGTAAATCAGAGATGTTTACTTTAATTTGTTCTTGCCATAATTATTATTTAATGTAGCCAACCATGACCAGACAGTACAGATCAGATCAGGCTCCCCCATTAGGAGTAGCCAGGTCCTGACCGGTATTTCACTGGCTTTAACTAGAGCCCTTTCGAGTTAATCAGAGATGTTTACTTTAATTTGTTAATCAGAATAAATATAATTTAGTATTGCCAACCATGACCAAACAGTCCAGGCCCAGATCAGGCTCCCACATCAGGAGTAGCCTGGTCAGGACTTGTACTTAATGAGTCCTTATGAGTAAATCAGAGATGTTCACTTTAAATGGACCTTGCCTTAATCATAAATTATTGTTGCCAGCCATGACCAAACAGTCCAAGCCCAGATCAGGCTCCCCCATAAGGAGCAGCCTGGTCCAGATCTGTATTTCACTGGCATTAACTAGATACCTTATGAGTATATCAGAGATGTTCACTTTAGAATATTATTGCGAAAATGATAATTTATTGTTGCCAAATATGACAAGACAGTACAGGCCCAGATCAGGCCCCCCTATTAAAGAGTAGCCTGGTCCGGACCTGTATTTCACTGGCATTATCTTAATCCCTTATAATGAATCGGTGATGTTCATCTCAAATTTGTCTGGACATAATCATAATTTATTGTTGCCAACCATAACTAAACAGTACAGGCCCAGATCAGGCTCCCCCATTTGGAGTAGCCGGTCTGGATTTGTACTTCTACGGTATTAGCTAGAGCCCTAATGAAAAAATCAGAGATGTTCACTTTAATTTGTTCTTGCCACAATTATAATTTAATGCAGCCAACCATGACCAGTCAGTACAGACCCAGATCAGGCTCCCCTATTTGGAGTAGCCGGTCTGGATTTGTACTTCTATGGTATGAACTTGAGCCCAAATGAGAAAATCAGAGATGTTCACTTCAATCTGTTCTTGCCATAATTATAATTCATTGTTGCCAACCATGACCAGACAGTACAGGCGAAGATCAGGCTCCCCCATTTGGAGTAGCCTGGTCCTGACCTGTATTTCACTGGCTTTAACTAGAGCCCTTATGAGTAAATCAGAGATGTACACATTAAATTATTCTTGCCATAATTATAATTTATTGATGCCAACCATGACCAGACAGTACAGGCCCTGATCAGGCTACCCCATTAGGAGTAGCTTGGCCCTGACCTGTATTCCACTGGCTTTAACTAGAGCCCTTATGAGTAAATCAGAGATTATTCTTGCCATAATCATTATTAGGAGATGTTCACTTGAAACTATTCTTGCCATAATTATAATTTATGGTGCCAACCATGACAAGACAGTACAGGCCCAGATCAGGCTCCCCCATTTGGAGTAGCCTGGTCCTGACCTGTATTTCACTGGCTTTAACTAGAGCCCTTATGATTAAATCAGAGATGTACACATTAAATTATTCTTGCCATAATCACTTCTTCTGCCAAAAATTACTCATCTTTTGATAGCTTTACCCAATCCTGGAATCACACTTTTACAAGAAATTAATACGCTATTTTATGATTTCCTGTGGAAAGGCAGAGCAAAAATAAAACAGTCTGTGGTGGTTAAACAATATTTTGAAGGAGGATTAAAGATGGTGAATTTACTTGCATTTGAGCAGGCACTTAAAATAACTTGGATAAGAAGAATGTTACAGGATGATAGCAAATGGCAACTATTCATAAATAACAAGATCTCTATGAACACACTATTTTCCTGCGGCTCAGATTATATAAAAAATATCATAACTAATCTTAAAAATGAATGTTGGAAGGACGTGTTAAAAGCCCTATTAAAACTACAAACTGTGTTGGAGGTAGATAATGGAAAAGGAAAAGCTGACCATATACCTATCTTTTATAATAAATTCATATTGCAAATGATGGATTCTTTTACAAATCCTGGTTTAATAATGGTGTGAAATATATCACTGACTTAATGGATAGTAATGGTAACTTTATCAAATATGAGGACTTTGTGGAAGAGACAGGGGTACAATCAAATTTCATACAATTTACAGGCGTTATTGCATGCATAACAAAATTCATGAAAGAAAATAGGGTAAAAATTGAAAAGAAACAAGGACCAATATTCCCTTCACTAATTGAGGTAATACAAAAACAGAAAAAAGGATCACAGAATATCTACTTAATTTTGAATAAAAACGATGATATCCCTACAGGTAAAATTAAATGGAATCAAATATATGAAATACCAGATCATTCATGGGGATATATCTATAAATCACCATATCAGCTAACAAAGTCCACAAAACTTAGATGGTTCCAAACATCAATTAATCATAGGATACTGCCCACCAACCACTTATTAAATAAGATGAATATTTCAGATGATCCCAAATGTACTTTTTGCGGAGAGGAAAATGAAACCATTTCACATCTGCTCTGGAACTGTTCACATACAAATGCATTCATTACAGAGTTAACAAAGCAGTTCCAATATAGATCAATTATATTAGACCTAAATGAAAAAAGTTTTATCTTAAGTCTTTATCCAAACATTATGCCGGAAATAATACAGCTCTTAATGTTAATAGTCAAATACTATATATACATGTGCAGAAATAATAAATGTGCAATGAATTTTAAAGTGTATAAATCATATGTTAAGACATTCTATCAGACTCAAAGAGAGACTGCTTTAAGTAATAATGATATTGAAAACTTTCAAAAAAAATGGTACCGATACCAATGGTTAATAGTGTAATCCTGTTGAGCAAGAATTTTATACATAATTATCGGTATCAAATAATAAAAAATTGAGAATAACAGTCCACCCCACATAATGATTATTTATAGCACAAGCCAATCAAAAACGTAACTATGAAGGCAACCCTGCAAGACTGATCACATTATATATATATATTTATTTTTTTTTTTTATTTTTTTTTTCGTTACTGTAAGTATACCATAATTACCATTGTATGATTATCATCGGTATATATATATATATATCATGTCATTGTGTCATTGTATGAAAGGAAGAAAGAATGAGCTAGTTGCATGATCAAAGATCTTGGTATGCTACTCTGGGCTACCAAGGTTTAATTGTTACAGGGCAATACTGAATAAATTAACAGACGAAAAAAAAAAACAAAAAAAAAACAAAAAAAAACAACAGTATGTTCTTTGAAAAACAATGAAGACCCGCCTAAAAAGTGACCCGCGGGTCATAATCATATGACCCGGGGGTCAAAATATTACTGTAATATTTTGACGCCCCCTATAATATTTTGACCCCCCTACTAACTTTAAAAAGGAAAGATGAAATATATGTAATTATGGTTGATTTATCATAACGACACAGAGCCAATATTCAAAAATTGTTTCGTCAAATTTTACTAATTTGTGGAGGGGGGGGGGGGGTCAAAATATTATACCATAATATTTTGACCCCCCCCCCCCCCCATCTCATAAAAAAGAAATGTCAACCACGGGATAGTAATGTCTGTGATATGTAAATGTTTTGTGTGTTGAAGCTAAGTTGTCACTGGATTCCATTTAAAAAATACTGTTCTTAAATATTTTTGAAGGGGGGGGGGGGTTGGGGGGAGGTCAATAAATTGTACCATAATATTTTGACCCCCCCCCCCCCCCAACCACCCAAACTTAATTTGAACTATCTACATTGATATTGTGTCACCAAAGATCTATAAATGGTCGAAATGATAAAGCAAAGCTGTAATTGGATTCTGCTTTGAAGTTGTCTTTCCTTTATATCATTGAGGGGGAGGGGGGTCAATATATTATACCATAATATATTGACCCCCAATCCCATAAAAAAGAAATGTCAACCACGGAATAGTATTGTCTGTGATATGTAAATGTTTTATGTCTTGAAGCTAAGTTGTCACTGGATTCCATTTACAAAATACTGTTCTTGAATTTTTTTGAAGGGGGGGGGGTTCAACATATTATACCATAATATATTGACCCCCCCCCCCATCCCATAAAAAAGAGATGTCAACCATGGATTAGTATTGTCTGTGATATGTAAATGTTTTGTGTGTTGAAGCTAAGTTGTTACTGGATTCAATGTACAAATACTGTTCTTGAATACTTTTGGAGGGGGGGGGTCAATATATTATACCACAATACATTGACCCCCCCATCCCATGAAAAAGAAATGTCAACCTCCTAATAGCATTGTCTGTGATATGTTAATGTTTTGTGTCTTAAAGCTAAGTTGTCACTGAATTCCATGTACAAATATTGTTCTTGAATATTTTTTGGAGGGGGGGGGGGGTCAATATATTATACCATTATATATTGACCCCCCCCCCACATCCCATTAAAAAGAAATGTCAACCTCCGAATAGTATTGTCTGTGATATGTAAATGTTTTGTGTCTTAAAGCGTAGTTGTCACTGGATTCCATTTAACAAAATTCTGTTCTTGAATATTTTTTGGAGGGGGGGGGGGGGCAATATATTATACCATAATATATTGACCCCCCCCCCCCCCCTCCCAGAAAAAATAAATGTCTACCATGGAATAGTATTGTCTATGATATGTAAATGTTTTGTGTCTTAAAGCGAAGTTGTCACTGGATTCCATTTACAAAATTCTGTTCTTGAATATTTTTTGGAGGGGGGGGGGTGCAATATATAATACCATAATATATTGACCCCCCCTCCCATAATAAAGAAATGTCAACCATGGAATAGTATTGTCTGTGATATGTAAATGATTTGTGTCTTGAAGCTAAGTTGTCACTGGATTCCATTTACAAAATACTGTTCTTGAATATTTTTGGAGGGGGGGGGGTCAATATATTATACCATAATATATTGACCCTCCCCCCCCATATCCCATAAAAAAGAAATGTCAACCATGGATTAGTATTGTCTGTGATATGTAACTGTTTTGTGTGTTGAAGCTAAGTTGTCACTGGATTCCATGTAAAAATGTTGTTCTTTAATATTTTTGGAGGGGGGGGGTCAATATATTATACCATAATATATTGACCCCCCCACATCCCATTAAAAAGAAATGTCAACCTCCGAATAGTATTGTCTGTGATATGTAAATGTTTTGTGTCTTAAAGCTAGTTGTCACTGGATTCCATGTACAAATATTGTTCTTGAATATTTTTTGGAGGGGGGGTCAATATATTATACCATAATATATTGACCCCCCCCCCGCATCCCATTAAAAAGAAATGTCAACCTCCGAATAGTATTGTCTGTGATATGTAAATGTTTTGTGTCTTAAAGCGAAGTTGTCACTGGATTACATTTACAAAATTCTGTTCTTGAATATTTTTTGGAGGGGGGGTGGCAATATATTATACCATAATATATTGACCCCCCCTCCCATAAAAAAGAAATGTCAACCACGGGATAGTAAAGTCTGTGATGTGTAAATGTTTTGTGTGTTGAAGCTAAGTTGTCACTGGATTCCATTTACAAAATACTGTTCTTGAATATTTTTGGAGGGGGGGGGGGTCAATATATTATACCATAATATTTTGATCCCCCAACCACCAAAACTTAATTTAAACTATCTTATACAATTATTGACTAATGAGGCATTGAATATGATGTGATATCGACCAGAGATGACCAATATTGACCGAGGCGAAGCCGAGGTCAATATTGGTCGACTCTGGTCGATATCACATCATATTCAATGTCTCATTAGTCAATAACTGTTTTATTATATAACATTTAAAGAAAGATGCACAGGTATCATTGTACCTTGAAAAAATACTGAACTTGTATACAAGATTTGGTACAGTAAAGTATTTAGCTGAAAAAGTGCAGACCTAGATAAGACCACCCATTTACTACCTTATATATGTTGTGCATGAGTGTCATCATTCAACATTTGCTAACAAGAGTTCTAACACGCTTCGCCTATAGAGCCAATGTTAAAATAGTGTGATATCTCAAACAATAATTCACAGCTTTGAAAGCGCAGGGAAAATGTGTGATAGCTGACGTCATTTGTAACTGGAAAATGACGTCATTCATGGCGTTAGACGGTGTAACGTCGTTTTTACGCTTGAAGACGTTACAAATTCATGTAAACGTATGCGACGTGGTCTAAGTATTGGCGGGAGTTCTTCAGTGCAATGGCGGAAAGTTGGAAGGAAATGAAGACTTCAAAATTTGTTTTCGTAGCTTATTGTGCAATAAAATCAAAATAGATCAACTTAAGTGCGTGATTTGTTGCGTTCTCGGCAACTACGATAGGATTATAAGCGACGCTTTAGAAAAGCAGAACCGGAACGGGGAAAAAACAAGGAGTCTAATTTTAGTAACTAATATTCACCGACAAGCACGTGCCAGCCAGTGAATATGACAATATATTGACTGGCCACGTGAGCGCTCTAAGCCAATGAAAATCGGTCTTTTGTCTTAGTTATATAATAATATACAATTATTGACTAATGAGGCATTGGATATGATGTGATGTCAACCAGATTATACCAATATTGACCGAGGCGAAGCCGAGGTCAATATTGGTATTCTCTGGTCCGTATCACATCATATCCAATGCCTCATTAGTCAATAACTGTTTTATTATATAACATTTAGAGAAAGATGTACAGGTATTATTGCACCTGGAAAAAATACTGAACTTATATACAAGAGTTGGGAGCAGAAACAGTGCAACCCTAAATAAGACCACCCTTTTACTATTGCATATATGTTGTGCATGAGTGTCATCATTCAACATTTACAAACAAGAATTCTAACACACTTCGCATGCAGAGCCAATGATAAAATAAGTGTGATATGCCAAACAATAATTCACAGCTTTGAAAGCGCAGGGAAAATGTGTGATAGCTGACGTCATTTGTTACTGGTAAATGACTTCATTTATGGCGTTAGACGGTGTAACGTCGTTTTTACGCTTGAAAGACGTTACAAATACATGTAAACGTATGCGACGTGGTCTAAGTTTTGGCGGGAGTTCTTCAGTGCAAAGGTGGAAAGTTGGAAGAAGCTGAAGACTTCAAATTTGTTTTTGCCGTTTATTGTGCATTAAAATCGAAATAGATCAGCTCCAGTGCGTGATTTGTTGCGTTCTCAGCATCTACGATATGATTATTAGCCACGCTTTAGAAAAGCAGAACCAGAACGGAAAAAACAGCAATGAGTCTAATTTTAGTAACTAATATACACTGGCAAGCGCGCGCAAGCCAGTGAATATTATACAATTATTGACTTCAATGAGGTAGACATTAGGATTTATCTACCCGAAAAAGTGATAATTCACCGAGGCTGCTAGGCCGAGGTGAATATCACTTTTAAGGGTAGATAAATCCTCATGTCTACCGAAATTGAAGTCAATAACTGTTTTGTTATATGACTTTTCAACTTTGAATGAAAATTTTCTACTTTCACTTTTGTTGTTGAAGTCAACCTTCAACCTAAGGAGTTTCTAACAAGTTTTATCAACTGTTATTAAAATATTTTAATGTAGTATTTTGCAATTTGAAATGTAAATTAATTCTCTGATTGTGAAATATAATATTTAATCATAAAACTTTTTTTTACATTAAATGAACAAACAAAACATAACAAAACAGTTGTTAAAATTCATGAAAGTCTTCAGTTTACCTGTTGGGATGTGAAACAGCAAATCATGTGAATTTCATGCAGCACATGCTAGTTTTATACTCATCATGCTATTTTTAGCTCTCTAGAGGGTGATATTGCAGAAGTGTCAAAAATATTAACTTCTGGAAACTAGTTTGAGCTGGATTCCATCCTATATCACCTTCTGAGCCAGTTTAGACCAGTTTTCAGGTAGACATAGAGATTTATGAAGACAAATTGGGCCAATCAGGAGACAGGATTCTTTCCAATCATATAACAAGACAATATATTAACTGGCCACGTGAGCGCTCTAGGCCAATGAAATTCAGTCTTTTTTCTTAGTTATATAATAAACATTGATATTGTGTCACCAAAGATCTATAAATGGTCGAAATGATAAAGCAAAGCTGTAATTGGATTCTGCTTTGAAGTTGTCTTTCCTTTATATCATTGAGGGGGAGGGGGGTCAATATATTATACCATAATATATTGACCCCCCATCCCATAAAAAAGAAATATCAACCACGGAATAGTATTGTCTGTGATATGTAAATGTTTTATGTCTTGAAGCTAAGTTGTCACTGGATTCCATTTACAAAATACTGTTCTTGAATATTTTTTGAAGGGGGGGTCAATATATTATACCATAATATTTTGACCCCCCACCCACCCAAACTTTATTTGAACTATCAACATTGATATTGTGTCAACAAAGACCTGTAAATGGTCGAAATGATAAAGCAAAGCTGTCATTGGATTCTGCTTTGAAGTTGTCATTCCATTATATCATTGAGGGGGGGGGTGTCAATATATTACACCATAATATATTGACCCCCCATCCCATAAAAAATAAACGTCAACCATGGATTAGTATTGTCTGTGATATGTAAATGTTTTGTGTGTTGAAGCTAAGTTGTCACTGGATTCAATGTACAAATACTGTTCTTGAATACTTTTGGAGGGGGTGGGGGGGGTCAATATATTATACCATAATACATTGACCCCCCCATCCCATGAAAAAGAAATGTCAACCTCCTAATAGCGTTGTCTGTGATATGTAAATGTTTTGTGTTTCAAAGCTAAGTTGTCACTGGATTCCATGTACAAATATTGTTCTTGAATATTTTTTGGAGGGGGGGGGGTCAATATATTATACCATTATATATTGACCCCCCCCCACATCCCATTAAAAAGAAATGTCAACCTCCGAATAGTATTGTCTGTGATATGTAAATGTTTTGTGTCTTAAAGCGTAGTTGTCAATGGATTCCATTTAACAAAATTCTGTTCTTGAATATTTTTTGGAGGGGGGGGGGGCAATATATTATACCATAACATATTGACCCCCCCCTCCCATAAAAAAGAAATGTCTACCATGGAATAGTATTGTCTATGATATGAAAAGGTTTTGTGTCTTAAAGCGAAGTTGTCACTGGATTCCATTTACAAAATTCTGTTCTTGAATATTTTTTGGAGGGGGGGGGGCAATATATTATACCATAATATATTGACCCCACCCCCCTCCCATAAAAAAGAAATGTCAACCATGGAATAGTATTGTCTGCGATATGTAAATGTTTTGTGTGTTGAAGCTAAGTTGTCACTGGATTCAATGTACAAATACTGTTCTTGAATACTTTTGGAGGGGGGGGGGTCAATATATTATACCATAATACATTGACCCCCCATCCCATGAAAAAGAAATGTCAACCTCCTAATAGCGTGGTCTGTGATATGTAAATGTTTTGTGTCTTTAAGCTAAGTTGTCACTGGATTCCATGTACAAATATTGTTCTTGAATATTTTTTGGAGGGGGGGGGGTCAATATATTATACCATTATATATTGACCCCCCCACATCCCATTAAAAAGAAATGTCAACCTCCTAATAGTATTGTCTGTGATATGTAAATGTTTTGTGTCTTGAAGCGTAGTTGTCACTGGATTCCATTTACAAAATTCTGTTCTGGAATATTTTTTGGAGGGGGGGGTGCAATATATTATACCATAATATATTGACCCCCCCCCCTCCCATAAAAAAGAAATGTCAACCATGGAATAGTATTGTCTGTGATATGTAAATGATTTGTGTCTTGAAGCTAAGTTGTCACTGGATTCCATTTACAAAATACTGTTCTTGAATATTTTTGGAGGGGGGTCAATATATTATACCATAATATATTGACCCTCCCCTCCCCATATCCCATAAAAAAGAAATGTCAACCATGGATCAGTATTGTCTGTGATATGTAACTGTTTTGTGTGTTGAAGCTAAGTTGTCATTAGATTCCATGTACAAATACTGTTCTTGAATATTTTTTGGAGGGGGGGGGGTCAATATATTATACCATAATATATTGACCCCCCCACATCCCATTAAAAAGTAATGTCAACCTCCGAATAGTATTGTCTGTGATATGTAAATGTTTTGTGTCTTAAAGCGAAGTTGTCACTGGATTCCATTTACAAAATTCTGTTCTTGAATATTTTTTGGAGGGGGGGGGGGGTGGCAATATATTATACCATAATATATTGACCCCCCCTCCCATAAAAAAGAAATGTCAACCACGGGATAGTAATGTCTGTGATATGTAAATGTTTTGTGTGTTGAAGCTAAGTTGTCACTGGATTCAATGTACAAATACTGTTCTTGAATACTTTTGGAGGGGGGGGGGTCAATATATTATACCATAATACATTGACCCCCCATCCCATGAAAAAGAAATGTCAACCTCCTAATAGCGTAGTCTGTGATATGTAAATGTTTTGTGTCTTTAAGCTAAGTTGTCACTGGATTCCATGTACAAATATTGTTCTTGAATATTTTTTGGAGGGGGGGGGGGTCAATATATTATACCATTATATATTGACCCCCCCACATCCCATTAAAAAGAAATGTCAACCTCCGAATAGTATTGTCTGTGATATGTAAATGTTTTGTGTCTTGAAGCGTAGTTGTCACTGGATTCCATTTACAAAATTCTGTTCTGGAATATTTTTTGGAGGGGGGGGGGTGCAATATATTATACCATAATATATTGACCCCCCCCCTCCCATAAAAAAGAAATGTCAACCATGGAATAGTATTGTCTGTGATATGTAAATGATTTGTGTCTTGAAGCTAAGTTGTCACTGGATTCCATTTACAAAATACTGTTCTTGAATATTTTTGGAGGGGGGTCAATATATTATACCATAATATATTGACCCTCCCCTCCCCATATCCCATAAAAAAGAAATGTCAACCATGGATTAGTATTGTCTGTGATATGTAACTGTTTTGTGTGTTGAAGCTAAGTTGTCATTAGATTCCATGTACAAATACTGTTCTTGAATATTTTTTGGAGGGGGGGGGGTCAATATATTATACCATAATATATTGACCCCCCCACATCCCATTAAAAAGAAATGTCAACCTCCGAATAGTATTGTCTGTGATATGTAAATGTTTTGTGTCTTAAAGCGTAGTTGTCACTGGATTCCATTTAACAAAATTCTGTTCTTGAATATTTTTTGGAGGGGGGGGGGGCAATATATTATACCATAATATATTGACCCCCCCCCCCCTCCCATAAAAAAGAAATGTCTACCATGGAATAGTATTGTCTATGATATGAAAAGGTTTTGTGTCTTAAAGCGAAGTTGTCACTGGATTCCATTTACAAAATTCTGTTCTTGAATATTTTTTGGAGGGGGGGGGGCAATATATTATACCATAATATATTGACCCCACCCCCCTCCCATAAAAAAGAAATGTCAACCACGGAATAGTATTGTCTGTGATATGTAAATGTTTTATGTCTTGAAGCTAAGTTGTCACTGGATTCCATTTACAAAATACTGTTCTTGAATATTTTTTGAAGGGGGGGTCAATATATTATACCATAATATTTTGACCCCCCACCCACCCAAACTTTATTTGAACTATCAACATTGATATTGTGTCAACAAAGACCTGTAAATGGTCGAAATGATAAAGCAAAGCTGTCATTGGATTCTGCTTTGAAGTTGTCATTCCATTATATCATTGAGGGGGGGGGGGGTGTCAATATATTACACCATAATATATTGACCCCCCATCCCATAAAAAATAAACGTCAACCATGGATTAGTATTGTCTGTGATATGTAAATGTTTTGTGTGTTGAAGCTAAGTTGTCACTGGATTCAATGTACAAATACTGTTCTTGAATACTTTTGGAGGGGGTGGGGGGGGGTCAATATATTATACCATAATACATTGACCCCCCCATCCCATGAAAAAGAAATGTCAACCTCCTAATAGCGTTGTCTGTGATATGTAAATGTTTTGTGTTTCAAAGCTAAGTTGTCACTGGATTCCATGTACAAATATTGTTCTTGAATATTTTTTGGAGGGGGGGGGGTCAATATATTATACCATTATATATTGACCCCCCCCCACATCCCATTAAAAAGAAATGTCAACCTCCGAATAGTATTGTCTGTGATATGTAAATGTTTTGTGTCTTAAAGCGTAGTTGTCACTGGATTCCATTTAACAAAATTCTGTTCTTGAATATTTTTTGGAGGGGGGGGGGCAATATATTATACCATAATATATTGACCCCCCCCTCCCATAAAAAAGAAATGTCTACCATGGAATAGTATTGTCTATGATATGAAAAGGTTTTGTGTCTTAAAGCGAAGTTGTCACTGGATTCCATTTACAAAATTCTGTTCTTGAATATTTTTTGGAGGGGGGGGGGGCAATATATTATACCATAATATATTGACCCCACCCCCCTCCCATAAAAAAGAAATGTCAACCATGGAATAGTATTGTCTGCGATATGTAAATGTTTTGTGTGTTGAAGCTAAGTTGTCACTGGATTCAATGTACAAATACTGTTCTTGAATACTTTTGGAGGGGGGGGGGGTCAATATATTATACCATAATACATTGACCCCCCATCCCATGAAAAAGAAATGTCAACCTCCTAATAGCGTGGTCTGTGATATGTAAATGTTTTGTGTCTTTAAGCTAAGTTGTCACTGGATTCCATGTACAAATATTGTTCTTGAATATTTTTTGGAGGGGGGGGGGTCAATATATTATACCATTATATATTGATCCCCCCACATCCCATTAAAAGGAAATGTCAACCTCCTAATAGTATTGTCTGTGATATGTAAATGTTTTGTGTCTTGAAGCGTAGTTGTCACTGGATTCCATTTACAATATTCTGTTCTGGAATATTTTTTGGAGGGGGGGGGTGCAATATATTATACCATAATATATTGACCCCCCCCCCTCCCATAAAAAAGAAATGTCAACCATGGAATAGTATTGTCTGTGATATGTAAATGATTTGTGTCTTGAAGCTAAGTTGTCACTGGATTCCATTTACAAAATACTGTTCTTGAATATTTTTGGAGGGGGGTCAATATATTATACCATAATATATTGACCCTCCCCTCCCCATATCCCATAAAAAAGAAATGTCAACCATGGATCAGTATTGTCTGTGATATGTAACTGTTTTGTGTGTTGAAGCTAAGTTGTCATTAGATTCCATGTACAAATACTGTTCTTGAATATTTTTTGGAGGGGGGGGGGTCAATATATTATACCATAATATATTGACCCCCCCACATCCCATTAAAAAGAAATGTCAACCTCCGAATAGTATTGTCTGTGATATGTAAATGTTTTGTGTCTTAAAGCGAAGTTGTCACTGGATTCCATTTACAAAATTCTGTTCTTGAATATTTTTTGGAGGGGGGGGGGGCGGCAATATATTATACCATAATATATTGACCCCCCCTCCCATAAAAAAGAAATGTCAACCACGGGATAGTAATGTCTGTGATATGTAAATGTTTTGTGTGTTGAAGCTAAGTTGTCACTGGATTCAATGTACAAATACTGTTCTTGAATACTTTTGGAGGGGGGGGGGTCAATATATTATACCATAATACATTGACCCCCCATCCCATGAAAAAGAAATGTCAACCTCCTAATAGCGTAGTCTGTGATATGTAAATGTTTTGTGTCTTTAAGCTAAGTTGTCACTGGATTCCATGTACAAATATTGTTCTTGAATATTTTTTGGAGGGGGGGGGGGTCAATATATTATACCATTATATATTGACCCCCCCACATCCCATTAAAAAGAAATGTCAACCTCCGAATAGTATTGTCTGTGATATGTAAATGTTTTGTGTCTTGAAGCGTAGTTGTCACTGGATTCCATTTACAAAATTCTGTTCTGGAATATTTTTTGGAGGGGGGGGGGTGCAATATATTATACCATAATATATTGACCCCCCCCCCCCCCTCCCATAAAAAAGAAATGTCAACCATGGAATAGTATTGTCTGTGATATGTAAATGATTTGTGTCTTGAAGCTAAGTTGTCACTGGATTCCATTTACAAAATACTGTTCTTGAATATTTTTGGAGGGGGGTCAATATATTATACCATAATATATTGACCCTCCCCTCCCCATATCCCATAAAAAAGAAATGTCAACCATGGATTAGTATTGTCTGTGATATGTAACTGTTTTGTGTGTTGAAGCTAAGTTGTCATTAGATTCCATGTACAAATACTGTTCTTGAATATTTTTTGGAGGGGGGGGGGGTCAATATATTATACCATAATATATTGACCCCCCCACATCCCATTAAAAAGAAATGTCAACCTCCGAATAGTATTGTCTGTGATATGTAAATGTTTTGTGTCTTAAAGCGTAGTTGTCACTGGATTCCATTTAACAAAATTCTGTTCTTGAATATTTTTTGGAGGGGGGGGGGGCAATATATTATACCATAATATATTGACCCCCCCCCCCTCCCATAAAAAAGAAATGTCTACCATGGAATAGTATTGTCTATGATATGAAAAGGTTTTGTGTCTTAAAGCGAAGTTGTCACTGGATTCCATTTACAAAATTCTGTTCTTGAATATTTTTTGGAGGGGGGGGGGCAATATATTATACCATAATATATTGACCCCACCCCCCTCCCATAAAAAAGAAATGTCAACCATGGAATAGTATTGTCTGCGATATGTAAATGTTTTGTGTGTTGAAGCTAAGTTGTCACTGGATTCAATGTACAAATACTGTTCTTGAATACTTTTGGAGGGGGGGGGTCAATATATTATACCATAATACATTGACCCCCCATCCCATGAAAAAGAAATGTCAACCTCCTAATAGCGTGGTCTGTGATATGTAAATGTTTTGTGTCTTTAAGCTAAGTTGTCACTGGATTCCATGTACAAATATTGTTCTTGAATATTTTTTGGAGGGGGGGGGGGTCAATATATTATACCATTATATATTGACCCCCCCACATCCCATTAAAAAGAAATGTCAACCTCCGAATAGTATTGTCTGTGATATGTAAATGTTTTGTGTCTTGAAGCGTAGTTGTCACTGGATTCCATTTACAAAATTCTGTTCTGGAATATTTTTTGGAGGGGGGGGGGGGGTGCAATATATTATACCATAATATATTGACCCCCCCCCTCCCATAAAAAAGAAATGTCAACCATGGAATAGTATTGTCTGTGATATGTAAATGATTTGTGTCTTGAAGCTAAGTTGTCACTGGATTCCATTTACAAAATACTGTTCTTGAATATTTTTGGAGGGGGGTCAATATATTATACCATAATATATTGACCCTCCCCTCCCCATATCCCATAAAAAAGAAATGTCAACCATGGATCAGTATTGTCTGTGATATGTAACTGTTTTGTGTGTTGAAGCTAAGTTGTCATTAGATTCCATGTACAAATACTGTTCTTGAATATTTTTTGGAGGGGGGGGTCAATATATTATACCATAATATATTGACCCCCCCCCACATCCCATTAAAAAGAAATGTCAACCTCCGAATAGTATTGTCTGTGATATGTAAATGTTTTGTGTCTTAAAGCGAAGTTGTCACTGGATTCCATTTACAAAATTCTGTTCTTGAATATTTTTTGGAGGGGGGGGGGTGGCAATATATTATACCATAATATATTGACCCCCCCTCCCATAAAAAAGAAATGTCAACCACGGGATAGTAATGTCTGTGATATGTAAATGTTTTGTGTGTTGAAGCTAAGTTGTCACTGGATTCAATGTACAAATACTGTTCTTGAATACTTTTGGAGGGGGTGGGGGGGTCAATATATTATACCATAATACATTGACCCCCCCATCCCATGAAAAAGAAATGTCAACCTCCTAATAGCGTTGTCTGTGATATGTAAATGTTTTGTGTTTCAAAGCTAAGTTGTCACTGGATTCCATGTACAAATATTGTTCTTGAATATTTTTTGGAGGGGGGGGGGGTCAATATATTATACCATTATATATTGACCCCCCCACATCCCATTAAAAAGAAATGTCAACCTCCGAATAGTATTGTCTGTGATATGTAAATGTTTTGTGTCTTAAAGCGTAGTTGTCACTGGATTCCATTTAACAAAATTCTGTTCTTGAATATTTTTTGGAGGGGGGGGGGGGCAATATATTATACCATAATATATTGACCCCCCCCCCTCCCATAAAAAAGAAATGTCAACCATGGAATAGTATTGTCTATGATATGAAAAGGTTTTGTGTCTTAAAGCGAAGTTGTCACTGGATTCCATTTACAAAATTCTGTTCTTGAATATTTTTTGGAGGGGGGGGGGGCAATATATTATACCATAATATATTGACCCCACCCCCCTCCCATAAAAAAGAAATGTCAACCATGGAATAGTATTGTCTGCGATATGTAAATGTTTTGTGTGTTGAAGCTAAGTTGTCACTGGATTCAATGTACAAATACTGTTCTTGAATACTTTTGGAGGGGGGGGGGGTCAATATATTATACCATAATACATTGACCCCCCATCCCATGAAAAAGAAATGTCAACCTCCTAATAGCGTAGTCTGTGATATGTAAATGTTTTGTGTCTTTAAGCTAAGTTGTTACTGGATTCCATGTACAAATATTGTTCTTGAATATTTTTTGGAGGGGGGGGGGGTCAATATATTATACCATTATATATTGACCCCCCCACATCCCATTAAAAAGAAATGTCAACCTCCGAATAGTATTGTCTGTGATATGTAAATGTTTTGTGTCTTGAAGCGTAGTTGTCACTGGATTCCATTTACAAAATTCTGTTCTGGAATATTTTTTGGAGGGGGGGGGGGGTGCAATATATTATACCATAATATATTGACCCCCCCCCCTCCCATAAAAAAGAAATGTCAACCATGGAATAGTATTGTCTGTGATATGTAAATGATTTGTGTCTTGAAGCTAAGTTGTCACTGGATTCCATTTACAAAATACTGTTCTTGAATATTTTTGGAGGGGGGTCAATATATTATACCATAATATATTGACCCTCAATATATTATACCATAATATATTGACCCTCCCCTCCCCATATCCCATAAAAAAGAAATGTCAACCATGGATTAGTATTGTCTGTGATATGTAACTGTTTTGTGTGTTGAAGCTAAGTTGTCATTAGATTCCATGTACAAATACTGTTCTTGAATATTTTTTGGAGGGGGGGGGGTCAATATATTATACCATAATATATTGACCCCCCCACATCCCATTAAAAAGAAATGTCAACCTCCGAATAGTATTGTCTGTGATATGTAAATGTTTTGTGTCTTAAAGCGAAGTTGTCACTGGATTCCATTTACAAAATTCTGTTCTTGAATATTTTTTGGAGGGGGGGGGGGTGGCAATATATTATACCATAATATATTGACCCCCCCTCCCATAAAAAAGAAATGTCAACCACGGGATAGTAATGTCTGTGATATGTAAATGTTTTGTGTGTTGAAGCTAAGTTGTCACTGGATTCCATTTACAAAATACTGTTCTTGAATATTTTTGGAGGGGGGGTCAATATATTATACCATAATATTTTGACCCCCCAACCACCAAAACTTAATTTAAACTATCTACATTGATATTGTGTCACCAAAGATCTATAAATGGTCGAAATGATAAAGCAAAGCTGTAATTGGATTCTGCTTTGAAGTTGTCTTTCCTTTATATCATTGAGGGGGAGGGGGGTCAATATATTATACCATAATATATTGACATAATATCCAAATCCCATAAAAAAGAAATGTCAACCACGGAATAGTATTGTCTGTGATATGTAAATGTTTTATGTCTTGAAGCTAAGTTGTCACTGGATTCCATTTACAAAATACTGTTCTTGAATATTTTTTGAAGGGGGGTCAATATATTATACCATAATATTTTGACCCCCCACCCACCCAAACTTTATTTGAACTATCAACATTGATATTGTATCAACAAAGACCTGTAAATGGTCGAAATGATAAAGCAAAGCTGTCATTGGATTCTGCTTTGAAGTTATCATTTCATTATATCATTGAGGGGGGGGGGTCAATATATTATACCATAATATATTGACCCCCCCATCCCATAAAAAAGAAATGTCAACCATGGATTAGTATTGTTTGTGATATGTAAATGTTATGTGTGTTGAAGCTAAGTTGTCACTGGATTCAATGTACAAATACTGTTCTTGAATACTTTTGGAGGGGGAGGGGTCAATATATTATACCATAATACATTGACCCCCCATCCCATGAAAAAGAAATGTCAACCTCCTAATAGTGTGGTCTGTGATATGTAATGTTTTGTGTCTTAAAGCTAAGTTGTCACTGGATTCCATGTACAAATATTGTTCTTGAATATTTTTTGGAGGGGGGGGTCAATATATTATACCATTATATATTGACCCCCCCCCCCACATCCCATTAAAAAGAAATGTCAACCTCCGAATAGTATTGTCTGTGATATGTAAATGTTTTGTGTCTTAAAAGGAAGTTGTCACTGGATTCCATTAAACAAAATTCTGCTCTTGAATATTTTTGGAGGGGGGGGGGCAATATATTATACCATAATATTTTGACCCCACCCCCCTCCCATAAAAAAGAAATGTCTACCATGGAATAGTATTGTCTATGATATGTAAATGTTTTGTGTCTTAAAGCGAAGTTGTCACTGGATTCCATTTACAAAATTCTGTTCTTGAATATTTTTTGGAGGGGGGGGGGGCAATATATTATACCATAATATATATCCCCCCCTCCAATAAAAAAGAAATGTCAACCATGGAATAGTATTGTCTGTGATATGTAAATGTTTTGTGTCTTGAAGCTAAGTTGTCACTGGATTCCATTTACAAAATACTGTTCTTGAATATTTTTTGGAAGGGGGGTCAATATATTATACCATAATATATTGACCCCCCCCCCCATATCCCATAAAAAAGAAATGTCAACCATGGATTAGTATTGTCTGTGATACGTAACTGTTTTGTGTGTTGAAGCTAAGTTGTCACTGGATTCCATGTAAAAATGCTGTTCTTGAATATTTTTTGGAGGGGGGGGTCAATATATTATACCATAATATATTGACCCCCCCACATCCCATTTAAAAGAAATGTCAACCTCCGAATAGTATTGTCTGTGATATGAAAAGGTTTTGTGTCTTAAAGCGAAGTTGTCACTGGATTCCATTTACAAAATTCTGTTCTTGAATATTTTTTGGAGTGGGGGGGGGGGCAATATATTATACCATAATATATATCCCCCCCTCCAATAAAAAAGAAATGTCAACCATGGAATAGTATTGTCTGTGATATGTAACTGTTTTGTGTGTTGAAGCTAAGTTGTCACTGGATTCCATGTAAAAATGCTGTTCTTGAATATTTTTGGAGGGGGGGGGGTCAATATAATATACCATAATATTGACCCCCCCCCCTCATATCCCATAAAAAATGTCAACCTCCGAATAGTATTGTCTGTGATATGTAAATGTTTTGTGTCTAAAAGCGAAGTTGTCACTGGATTCCATTTACAAAATTCTGTTTACTGTTTTCTGTATACCATAATATATTGACCCCCCCCATCCCATAAAAAAGAAATTTCAACCATGGAATAGTATTGTCTGTGATATGTAAAGGTTTTGTGTCTTAAAGCTAAGTTGTCACTGGATTCCATGTACAAATACTGTTCTTGAATATTTTTTGGAGGGGGTCAATATATTATACCATAATATACTGACCCCCCCAATATCCCATAAAAAAGAAATGTCAACCATGGAATAGTAATTTCTGTGATATGTAAATGTTTTGTGTCTTGAAGCCAAGATGTCACTGGATTCCATTTACAAAACACTGTTCTTGAATATGTTTTGGAGGGGGGGGTCAATATATTATACCATAAAATATTGACCCCCCCCCCAATCCCTTTAAAAGAAATGTCAACCTCCGAATAGTATTGTCTGTGATATGTAAATGTTTTGTGTCTTGAAGCTAAGATGTCACTGGATTCCATTTACAAAACACTGTTCTTGAATATGTTTTGGAGGGGGGGGGTCAATATATTATACCATAATATATTGACCCCCCCCCCCCACATCCCTTTAGAAGAAATCAACCTCCGAATAGTCAACCTCCGAATAGTATTGCCTGTGATATGTAAATGTTTTATGTCTTGAAGCAAAGTTGTCACTGGATTCCATTTACAAAATACTGTTCTTGAGTATTTTTGGAGGGGGGGGGGTCAATATATTATACCATAATATATTGACCCCCTCTCCTCCCATAAAAAAGAAATGTCAACCATGGAATAGTATTGTCTGTGATATGTAAATGTTTTGTGTCTTGAAGCTAAGTTGTCACGTGATTCCATGTACAAATACTGTTCTTGAATATTTTTGGAGGGGGGGGGGGGGTCAATATATTATACCATAATATATTAAGTTTTGTGTCTTAAAGCTAAGTTGTCACTGGATTCCATGTACAAATACTGTTCTTGAATATTTTTTGGAGGGGGTCAATATATTATACCATAATATACTGACCCCCCCAATATCCCATAAAAAAGAAATGTCAACCATGGAATAGTAATTTCTGTGATATGTAAATGTTTTGTGTCTTGAAGCCAAGATGTCACTGGATTCCATTTACAAAACACTGTTCTTGAATATGTTTTGGAGGGGGGGGTCAATATATTATACCATAAAATATTGACCCCCCCCCCAATCCCTTTAAAAGAAATGTCAACCTCCGAATAGTATTGTCTGTGATATGTAAATGTTTTGTGTCTTGAAGCTAAGATGTCACTGGATTCCATTTACAAAACACTGTTCTTGAATATGTTTTGGAGGGGGGGGGTCAATATATTATACCATAATATATTGACCCCCCCCCCCCCCACATCCCTTTAGAAGAAATCAACCTCCGAATAGTCAACCTCCGAATAGTATTGCCTGTGATATGTAAATGTTTTATGTCTTGAAGCAAAGTTGTCACTGGATTCCATTTACAAAATACTGTTCTTGAGTATTTTTGGAGGGGGGGGGGTCAATATATTATACCATAATATATTGACCCCCTCTCCTCCCATAAAAAAGAAATGTCAACCATGGAATAGTATTGTCTGTGATATGTAAATGTTTTGTGTCTTGAAGCTAAGTTGTCACGTGATTCCATGTACAAATACTGTTCTTGAATATTTTTGGAGGGGGGGGGGGGGTCAATATATTATACCATAATATATTGACCCCCCCACATCCCATTAAAAAGAAATGTAAACCTCCGAATAGTATTGTCTGTGATATGTAAATGTTTTGTGTCTTAAAGCAAAGTTGTCACTGGATTCCATTAATAAAATTTTGTTCTTGAATATTTTTTGGAGGGGGGGGTCAATATATTATGACATAATATATTGACCCCCCTCACATCCAGTTAAAAAGAAGAAATATCAACCTCCGAATAGTATTGTCTGTGATATGTAAATGTTTTGTGTCTTGAAGCGAAGTTGCCACTGGATTCAGTTTACAAAATTCTGTTCTTGAATATTTTTTGGAGGGGGGGGCGGGGGAGGGAGGGAGTCAATATATTATACCATAATATTTTTCCCCACCCACCTAAACTTAATTTGAACTATAAACATTGATATTGCGTCAACAAAGACCTGTAAATGGTCAAAATGATAAAGCAAAGCTGTAATTGGATTCTGCTTTGAAGTTGTCATTCCTTTATATCATTGAGGGGGGGTCAATATATTATACCATAATATATTGACCCCCCCCCATCCCATAAAAAAGAAATGTCAACCACGGAATAGTATTGTCTGTGAAATGTAAGTGTTTTGTGTGTTGAAAGTAAGTTGTCACTGGATTCCATGTACAAATACTGTTCTTGAATATTTTTGGAGGGGGGGGGTTCAATATATTATACCATAATATATTGACCCCCCCACATCCCTTTAAAGGAAATGTCAACCTCCGAATAGTATTGTCTGTGATATGTAAATGTTTTTTGTCTTGAAGCAAAGTTGTCACTGGATTCCATTTACAAAATACTGTTCTTGAGTATTTTTGGAGGGGGGGGGGGGGTCAATATATTATACCATAATATATTGACCCCCTCTCCTCCCATAAAAAAGAAATGTCAACCATGGAATAGTATTGTCTGTGATATGTAAATGTTTTGTGTCTTGAAGCTAAGTTGTCACGTGATTCCATTTACAAAATTCTGTTCTTGAATATTTTTTGGAGGGGGGGGGGTCAATATATTATACCATAATATATTGACCCCCCCCCCAAATCCCATTAAAAAGAAATGTAAACCTCCGAATAGTATTGTCTGTAATATGTAAATGTTTTGTGTCTTAAAGCGAAGTTGTCAATGGATTCCATTTACAAAATTCTGTTCTTGAATATTTTTTGGAGGGGGGTGGGGGTCAATATATTATGCCATAATTTATTGACCCCCCTCACATCCAGTTAAAAAGAAGAAATGTCAACCTCCGAATAGTATTGTCTGTGATATGTAAATGTTTTGTGTCTTGAAGCGAAGTTGTCACTGGATTCCGTTTACATTCTATTCTTGAATATTTTTTGGAGGGGGGGGGGGGAATCAATATATTATACCATAATATTTTGACCCCCACCTACCCAAACTTAATTTGAACTATCAACATTGATATTGCGTCAACAAAGACCTGTAAATGGTCAAAATGATAAAGCAAAGCTGTAATTGGATTCTGCTTTGAAGTTGTCATTCCTTTATATCATTGGGGGGGGGGGGGGGGTCAATATATTATACCATAATATATTGACCCCCCCCCCCATCCCATAAAAAAGAAATGTCAAACACAGAATAGTATTGTCTGTGAAATGTAAGTGTTTTGTGTGTTGAAAGTAAGTTGTCACTGGATTCCATGTACAAATACTGTTCTTGAATATTTTTGGAGGGGGGTCAATATATTATACCATAATATATTGACCCCCCCACCCCCCACACACACATCCCATTAAAAAGAAATGTCAACCTCCGAATAGTATTGTCTGTGATATGTAAATGTTTTGTGTCTTAAAGCGAAGATGTCACTGGATTCCATTTACAAAACACTGTTCTTGAATATGTTTTGGAGGGGGGGGGGGTCAATATATTATACCATAATATATTGACCCCACCCCCTTCCCATAAAAAAGAAATGTCTACCATGGAATAGTATTGTCTATGATATGTAAATGTTTTGTGTCTTAAAGCGAAGTTGTCACTGAATTCCATTTACAAAATTCTGTTCTTGAATATTTTTTGGAGGGGGGGGGGGCAATATATTATACCATGATATATCCCCCCCCCCCTTCCAATAAAAAAGAAATGTCAACCATGGAATAGTATTGTCTGTGATATGTAAATGTTTTGTGTCTTGAAGCTAAGTTGTCACTGGATTCCATTTACAAAATACTGTTCTTGAATATTTTTTGGAAGGGGGGTCAATATATTATACCATAATATATTGACCCCCCCCCATATCCCATAAAAAAGAAATGTCAACCATGGATTAGTATTGTCTGTGATATGTAACTGTTTTGTGTGTTGAAGCTAAGTTGTCACTGGATTCCATGTAAAAATGCTGTTCTTGAATATTTTTTGGAGGGGGGGGTCAATATATTAAACCATAATATATTGACCCCCCACATCCCATTAAAAAGAAATGTCAACCTCCGAATAGTATTGTCTGTGATATGTAAATGTTTTGTGTCTTGAAGCTAAGTTGTCACTGGATTCCACTTACAAAATATTGTTCTTGAATATTTTTGGAGGGGGGTCAATATATTATACCATAATATACTGACCCCCCCCCATCTCCCATAAAAAAGAAATGTCAATCATGGATTAGTATTGTCTGTGATATGTAACTGTTTTGTGTGTTGAAGCTAAGTTGTCACTGGATTCCATGTATAAATGCTGTTCTTGAATATTTTTGGAGGGGGGGGTCAATATAATATACCATAATATTGACCCCCCCTCATATCCCATAAAAAATGTCAACCTCCGAATAGTATTGTCTGTGATATGTAAATGTTTTGTGTCTAAAAGCGAAGTTGTCACTGGATTCCATTTACAAAATTCTGTTCTTGAATATTTTTGGAGGGGGGGGGCAATATATTTTACCATAATATATTGACCCCCCCCCTCCCATAAAAAAGAAATGTCAACCATGGAATAGTATTGTCTGTGATATGTAAAGGTTTTGTGTCTTAAAGCTAAGTTGTCACTGGATTCCATGTACAAATAATGTTCTTGAATATGTTTTGGAGGGGGGGGGTCAATATATTATACCATAATATATTGACCCCCCCCCCACATCCCTTTAGAAGAAATGTCAACCTCCGAATAGTATTGCCTGTGATATGTAAATGTTTTATGTCTTGAAGCAAAATTGTCACAGGATTCCATTTACAAAATACTGTTCTTGAGTATTTTTGGAGGGGGGGGGGTCAATATATTATACCATAATATATTGACCCCCTCTCCTCCCATAAAAAAAGAAATGTCAACCATGGAATAGTATTGTCTGTGATATGTAAATGTTTTGTGTCTTGAAGCAAAGTTGTCACTGGATTCCATGTACAAATACTGTTCTTGAATATTTTTGGAGGGGGGGGGTCAATATATTATACCATAATATTTTGACCCCCCCACATCCCATTAAAAAGAAATGTAAACCTCCGAATAGTATTGTCTGTGATATGTAAATGTTTTGTGTCTTAAAGCGAAGTTGTCACTGGATTCCATTTACAAAATACTGTTCTTGAATATTTTTGGAGGGGGGGTCAATATATTATACCATAATATTTTGACCCCCCAACCACCAAAACTTAATTTAAACTATCTACATTGATATTGTGTCACCAAAGATCTATAAATGGTCGAAATGATAAAGCAAAGCTGTAATTGGATTCTGCTTTGAAGTTGTCTTTCCTTTATATCATTGAGGGGGAGGGGGGTCAATATATTATACCATAATATATTGACATAATATCCAAATCCCATAAAAAAGAAATGTCAACCACGGAATAGTATTGTCTGTGATATGTAAATGTTTTATGTCTTGAAGCTAAGTTGTCACTGGATTCCATTTACAAAATACTGTTCTTGAATATTTTTTGAAGGGGGGTCAATATATTATACCATAATATTTTGACCCCCCACCCACCCAAACTTTATTTGAACTATCAACATTGATATTGTATCAACAAAGACCTGTAAATGGTCGAAATGATAAAGCAAAGCTGTCATTGGATTCTGCTTTGAAGTTATCATTTCATTATATCATTGAGGGGGGGGGGGTCAATATATTATACCATAATATATTGACCCCCCCCCATCCCATAAAAAAGAAATGTCAACCATGGATTAGTATTGTTTGTGATATGTAAATGTTATGTGTGTTGAAGCTAAGTTGTCACTGGATTCAATGTACAAATACTGTTCTTGAATACTTTTGGAGGGGGAGGGGTCAATATATTATACCATAATACATTGACCCCCCATCCCATGAAAAAGAAATGTCAACCTCCTAATAGTGTGGTCTGTGATATGTAATGTTTTGTGTCTTAAAGCTAAGTTGTCACTGGATTCCATGTACAAATATTGTTCTTGAATATTTTTTGGAGGGGGGGGGTCAATATATTATACCATTATATATTGACCCCCCCCCCCACATCCCATTAAAAAGAAATGTCAACCTCCGAATAGTATTGTCTGTGATATGTAAATGTTTTGTGTCTTAAAAGGAAGTTGTCACTGGATTCCATTAAACAAAATTCTGCTCTTGAATATTTTTGGAGGGGGGGGGGCAATATATTATACCATAATATATTGACCCCACCCCCCTCCCATAAAAAAGAAATGTCTACCATGGAATAGTATTGTCTATGATATGTAAATGTTTTGTGTCTTAAAGCGAAGTTGTCACTGGATTCCATTTACAAAATTCTGTTCTTGAATATTTTTTGGAGGGGGGGGGGGGCAATATATTATACCATAATATATATCCCCCCCTCCAATAAAAAAGAAATGTCAACCATGGAATAGTATTGTCTGTGATATGTAAATGTTTTGTGTCTTGAAGCTAAGTTGTCACTGGATTCCATTTACAAAATACTGTTCTTGAATATTTTTTGGAAGGGGGGTCAATATATTATACCATAATATATTGACCCCCCCCCCATATCCCATAAAAAAGAAATGTCAACCATGGATTAGTATTGTCTGTGATACGTAACTGTTTTGTGTGTTGAAGCTAAGTTGTCACTGGATTCCATGTAAAAATGCTGTTCTTGAATATTTTTTGGAGGGGGGGGGGGTCAATATATTATACCATAATATTGACCCCCCCACATCCCATTTAAAAGAAATGTCAACCTCCGAATAGTATTGTCTGTGATATGTTAATGTTTTGTGTCTTAAAGCGAAGTTGTCACTGGATTCCATTTACAAAATTCTGTTCTTGAATATTTTTTGGAGTGGGGGGGGCGGGGGGGCAATATATTATACCATAATATATATCCCCCCCTCCAATAAAAAAGAAATGTCAACCATGGAATAGTATTGTCTGTGATATGTAACTGTTTTGTGTCTTGAAGCTAAGTTGTCACTGGATTCCATGTAAAAATGCTGTTCTTGAATATTTTTGGAGGGGGGGGGGTCAATATAATATACCATAATATTGACCCCCCCCCCTCATATCCCATAAAAAATGTCAACCTCCGAATAGTATTGTCTGTGATATGTAAATGTTTTGTGTCTAAAAGCGAAGTTGTCACTGGATTCCATTTACAAAATTCTGTTCTTGAATATTTTTTGGAGGGGGGGGGGGGGCAATATATTATACCATAATATATTGACCCCCCCCCATCCCATAAAAAAGAAATGTCAACCATGGAATAGTATTGTCTGTGATATGTAAAGGTTTTGTGTCTTAAAGCTAAGTTGTCACTGGATTCCATGTACAAATAATGTTCTTGAATATTTTTGGAGGGGGGGGCCAATATATTATACCATAATATATTGACCCCCCTCCCCTAAAAAAGAAATGTCAACCATGGAATAGTAATTTCTGTGATATGTAAATGTTTTGTGTCTTGAAGCTAAGATGTCACTGGATTCCATTTACAAAGCACTGTTCTTGAATATGTTTTGGAGGGGGGGGGGGGTCAATATATTATACCATAATATATTAACCCCCAGCATCCCTTTAAAAGAAATGTCAACCTCCGAATAGTATTGACTGTGATATGCAAATGTTTTTTGTCTTGAAGCAAAGTTGTCACTGGATTCCATTTACAAAATACTGTTCTTGAATATTTTTTGGAGGGGGTCAATATATTATACCATAATATACTGACCCCCCCAATATCCCATAATAAAGAAATGTCAACCATGGAATAGTAATTTCTGTGATATGTAAATGTTTTGTGTCTTGAAGCCAAGATGTCACTGGATTCCATTTACAAAACACTGTTCTTGAATATGTTTTGGAGGGGGGGGGTCAATATATTATACCATAAAATATTGACCCCCACATCCCTTTAAAAGAAATGTCAACCTCCGAATAGTATTGTCTGTGATATGTAAATGTTTTGTGTCTTGAAGCTAAGATGTCACTGGATTCCATTTACAAAACACTGTTCTTGAATATGTTTTGGAGGGGGGGGTCAATATATTATACCATAATATATTGACCCCCCCCCCCCACATCCCTTTAGAAGAAATGTCAATCTCCGAATAGTATTGCCTGTGATATGTAAATGTTTTATGTCTTGAAGCTAAGTTGTCACGTGATTCCATGTACAAATACTGTTCTTGAATATTTTTGGAGGGGGGGGTCAATATATTATACCATAATATATTGACCCCCCCACATCCCATAAAAAAGAAATGTCAACCATGGAATAGTATTGTCTGTGATATGTAAATGTTTTGTGTCTTGAAGCTAAGTTGTCACGTGATTCCATGTACAAATACTGTTCTTGAATATTTTTGGAGGGGGGGGTCAATATATTATACCATAATATATTGACCCCCCCACATCCCATTAAAAAGAAATGTAAACCTCCGAATAGTATTGTCTGTGATATGTAAATGTTTTGTGTCTTAAAGCAAAGTTGTCACTGGATTCCATTAACAAAATTTTGTTCTTGAATATTTTTTGGAGGGGGGGGTCAATATATTATGACATAATATATTGACCCCCCTCACATCCAGTTAAAAAGAAGAAATTTCAACCTCCGAATAGTATTGTCTGTGATATGTAAATGTTTTGTGTCTTGAAGCGAAGTTGCCACTGGATTCCGTTTACAAAATTCTGTTCTTGAATATTTTTTGGAGGGGGGGCGGGGGAGGGAGGGAGTCAATATATTATACCATAATATTTTTCCCCACCCACCTAAACTTAATTTGAACTATAAACATTGATATTGCGTCAACAAAGACCTGTAAATGGTCAAAATGATAAAGCAAAGCTGTAATTGGATTCTGCTTTGAAGTTGTCATTCCTTTATATCATTGAGGGGGGGTCAATATATTATACCATAATATATTGACCCCCCCCCATCCCATAAAAAAGAAATGTCAACCACGGAATAGTATTGTCTGTGAAATGTAAGTGTTTTGTGTGTTGAAAGTAAGTTGTCACTGGATTCCATGTACAAGTACTGTTCTTGAATATTTTTGGAGGGGGGGGGGGTTCAATATATTATACCATAATATATTGACCCCCCCACATCCCTTTAAAGGAAATGTCAACCTCAACCTTCAACCTGTGTTGAAAGTAAGTTGTCACTGGATTCCATGTACAAATACTGTTCTTGAATATTTTTGGAGGGGGGTCAATATATTATACCATAATATATTGACCCCCCCATCCACCCCCCCCACACACATCCCATTAAAAAGAAATGTCAACCTCCGAATAGTATTGTCTGTGATATGTAAATGTTTTGTGTCTTAAAGCGAAGATGTCACTGGATTCCATTTACAAAACACTGTTCTTGAATATGTTTTGGAGGGGGGGGGGTCAATATATTATACCATAATATATTGACCCCACCCCCTTCCCATAAAAAAGAAATGTCTACCATGGAATAGTATTGTCTATGATATGTAAATGTTTTGTGTCTTAAAGCGAAGTTGTCACTGAATTCCATTTACAAAATTCTGTTCTTGAATATTTTTTGGAGGGGGGGGGCAATATATTATACCATGATATATCCCCCCCCCCCTTCCAATAAAAAAGAAATGTCAACCATGGAATAGTATTGTCTGTGATATGTAAATGTTTTGTGTCTTGAAGCTAAGTTGTCACTGGATTCCATTTACAAAATACTGTTCTTGAATATTTTTTGGAAGGGGGGTCAATATATTATACCATAATATATTGACCCCCCCATATCCCATAAAAAAGAAATGTCAACCATGGATTAGTATTGTCTGTGATATGTAACTGTTTTGTGTGTTGAAGCTAAGTTGTCACTGGATTCCATGTAAAAGTGCTGTTCTTGAATATTTTTTGGAGGGGGGGGTCAATATATTAAACCATAATATATTGACCCCCCCACATCCCATTAAAAAGAAATGTCAACCTCCGAATAGTATTGTCTGTGATTGATTGAAGCTAAGTTGTCACTGGATTCCATTTACAAAATACTGTTCTTGAATATTTTTGGAGGGGGGTCAATATATTATACCATAATATACTGACCCCCCCCCCCCCATATCCCATAAAAAAGAAATGTCAATCATGGATTAGTATTGTCTGTGATATGTAACTGTTTTGTGTGTTGAAGCTAAGTTGTCACTGGATTCCATGTATAAATGCTGTTCTTGAATATTTTTGGAGGGGGGGGGGTCAATATAATATACCATAATATTGACCCCCCCTCATATCCCATAAAAAATGTCAACCTCCGAATAGTATTGTCTGTGATATGTAAATGTTTTGTGTCTAAAAGCGAAGTTGTCACTGGATTCCATTTACAAAATTCTGTTCTTGAATATTTTTGGAGGGGGGGGGGGCAATATATTTTACCATAATATATTGACCCCCCCCCCCTCCCATAAAAAAGAAATGTCAACCATGGAATAGTATTGTCTGTGATATGTAAAGGTTTTGTGTCTTAAAGCTAAGTTGTCACTGGATTCCATGTACAAATAATGTTCTTGAATATGTTTTGGAGGGGGGGGGGGTCAATATATTATACCATAATATATTGACCCCCCCCCCCACATCCCTTTAGAAGAAATGTCAACCTCCGAATAGTATTGCCTGTGATATGTAAATGTTTTATGTCTTGAAGCAAAGTTGTCACTGGATTCCATTTACAAAATACTGTTCTTGAGTATTTTTGGAGGGGGGGGGTCAATATATTATACCATAATATATTGACCCCCTCTCCTCCCATAAAAAAAGAAATGTCAACCATGGAATAGTATTGTCTGTGATATGTAAATGTTTTGTGTCTTGAAGCAAAGTTGTCACTGGATTCCATGTACAAATTCTGTTCTTGAATATTTTTGGAGGGGGGGGTCAATATATTATACCATAATATTTTGACCCCCCCCACATCCCATTAAAAAGAAATGTAAACCTCCGAATAGTATTGTCTGTGATATGTAAATGTTTTGTGTCTTAAAGCGAAGTTGTCACTGGATTCCATTTACAAAATTCTGTTCTTGAATATTTTTTGGAGGTGGGGGGGGGGGGGGGGTCAATATATTATGCCATAATATATTGATCCCCCTCACATCCAGTTAAAAAGAAGAAATTTCAACCTCCGAATAGTATTGTCTGTGATATGTAAATGTTTTGTGTCTTGAAGCGAAGTTGCCGCTGGATTCCGTTTACAATTTCTGTTCTTGAATATTTTTTGGAGGGGGGGGGGAGGGAGTCAATATATTATACCATAATATTTTGACCCCCCACCCACCCAAACTTAATTTGAACTATCAACATTGATATTGCGTCAACAAAGACCTGTAAATGGTCAAAATGATAAAGCAAAGCTGTAATTGGATTCTGCTTTGAAGTTGTCATTCCTTTATATCATTGAGGGGGGGGGGGGGTCAATATATTATACCATACTATATTGACCCCCCCCCCCATCCCATAAAAAAGAAATGTCAACCACGGAATAGTATTGTCTGTGAAATGTAAGTGTTTTGTGTGTTGAAAGTAATTTGTCACTGGATTCCATGTACAAATACTGTTCTTGAATATTTTTGAGGGGGGGTGAATATATTATACCATAATATATTGACCCCCCACATCCCTTTAAAAGAAATGTCAACCTCCGAATAGTACTGTCTGTGATATGTAAATGTTTTTTGTCTTGAAGCAAAGTTGTCACTGGATTCCATTTACAAAATACTGTTCTTGAGTATTTTTGGAGGGGGGGGGGGGTCAATATATTATACCATTATATATATTGACCCCCTCTCCTCCCATAAAAAAGAAATGTCAACCATTGAATAGTATTGTCTGTGATATGTAAATGTTTTGTGTCTTGAAGCTAAGTTGTCACGTGATTCCATGTACAAATACTGTTCTTGAATATTTTTTGGAGGGGGGGGGGGTCAATATAGTATGCCATAATATATTGACCCCCCCCACATCCCATTAAAAAGAAATGTAAACCTCTGAATAGTATTGTCTGTGATATGTAAATGTTTTGTGTCTTAAAGCGAAGTTGTCAATGGATTCCATTTACAAAATTCTGTTCTTGAATATTTTTTGGAGAGGGGGGGGGTCAATATATTATGCCATAATTTATTGACCCCCCTCAAATCCAGTTAAAAAGAAGAAATGTCAACCTCCGAATAGTATTGTCTGTGATATGTAAATGTTTTGTGTCTTGAAGCGAAGTTGTCACTGGATTCCGTTTACATTCTGTTCTTGAAATTTTTTTGGAGGGGGGGGGAGTCAATATATTATATCATAATATTTTGACCCCCACCCACCCAAACTTAATTTGAACCTATCAACATTGATATTGCGTCAACAAAGACCTGTAAATGGTCGAAATGATAAAGCAAAGCTGTAATTGGATTCTGCTGCGAAGTTGTCATTCCTTTATATCATTGGGGGGGGGGTCAATATATTATACCATAATATATTGACCCCCCCCCACATCCCATAAAAAAGAAATGTCAAACACGGAATAGTATTGTCTGTGAAATGTAAGTGTTTTGTTTGTTGAAAGTTGTCACTGGATTCCATTTACAAAATTCTGTTCTTGAATATTTTTTGGAGGGGGGGGGGTCAATATATTATACCATATTAATATATTGACCCCCCTCCCATAAAAAAGAAATGTCAACCATGGAATAGTATTGTCTGTGATAGTTAATATTTTGTCTCTTGAAGCAAAGTTGTCACTGGATTCCATTTACAAAATACTGTTCTTGAATATTTTTTGGAGGGGGGGGGGGAGGGGGTCAATATATTTTACCATAATATATTGACCTCCCCCCCCCCACACCCACATCCCATTAAAAAGTAATGTCAACCTCAGAATAGTATTGTCTGTGATATTTAAATGTTTTGTGTCTTGAAGCGAAGTTGTCACTGGATTCCATTTACAAATTACTGTTCTTGAATATTTATGGAGGGGGGGGGGGGGTCAATATATTATACCATAATATATTGCCCCCCCTCCCTTAAAAAAGAAATGTCAACCATGGAATAGTATTGTCTGTGATACGTAAATGTTTTGTGTTTAGAAGCTAAGTTGTCACTGGATTCCATTCACAAAATACTGTTTGTGAAAAAATTTTGGAGGGGGGGGGGGGGGGGAGTCAATATATTATACCATAATATTTTGACCCCCCCACCCACTCAAACTTAATTTGAACTATCTACATTGATATTGTGTCACCAAAGATCTATAAATGGTCGAAATGATAAAGCAAAGCTGTAAAAGGATTCTGCTTTGAAGTTGTCTTTACTTTATTTCATTGAGGGAGGGGGGGGGTCAATATATTATACCATAATATATTGACCCCCCCACATCCCATAAAAAAAAGACAACCACGGAATAGTATTGTTTGTGATATGTAAATGTTTTGTGTCTTGAAGCCCAGTTGTAAGTTGTAACTGGATTCCATTTACAAAATACTGTTCATGAATATTTTTTGGAGGGGGGGGGGGGCGGGGAGGGGTCAATATATTATACCATAATTTATTGACGCCCCCCCCACACACACACACATCCCATTAAAAAGAAATGTCAACCTCCGAATAGTATTGTCTGTGATGTGTAAATGTGTTGTGTCTTGAAGCTAAGTTGTCACTGGATTCCATTTGCAAAATACTGTTCTTGAATATTTTTTGAAGGGGGGGGGGGGGGTCAATATATAATGGTACATTATTTTGACCCACCCCACCAAATATTAAAGAAAGGTATTTGACAATGGAATACAGTGTCAACTTAGCTTCATTACTCAGAACAAGTAGATATCACAGACAATTCTAGTCCACGGTTGACAGTTCTTTTTGATTGGAAGGGGGGGGGGTCAAAGTATTATGGTGTAATATTTTTACCCCCTCCCACCAAATATCAAAGTAAGGTTTTTTGACAATGGAATACAGTGTTAACTAAGCTTCATTACTCAGAACATGTAAATATCACAGACAATTCAAGTCCATGGTTGACATTTCTTATTGATTTGGGGGGGGGGGGTCAATATATTATGGTATAATATTTTGACCCCCCCCACCAAATATTAAAGAAAGGTATTTTGACAATGGAATACAGTGTCAACTTAGCTTCATTACTCAGAACATGTAGATATCACAGACAATTCTAGTCCACGGTTGACATTTCTTTTTGATTAGGGGCGGGGGGGGGGTGGGGTTCAAAGTATTATGGTATAATATTTTGACCCCCTCCCACCAAATATTTAAGAAAGGTTTTTTGACAATGGAATACAGTGTCAACTAAGCTTCATTACTCAGAACATGTAAATATCACAGACAATTCTAGTCCATGGTTGACATATCTTATTGATTGGGGGGGGGGGGGTCAAAATATTATGGTATAATATTTGACCCCCCCACCAAATATTAAAGAAAGGTATTTTGACAATAGAATACAGTGTCAACTTAACTTCATTACTCAGAACATGTAAATATCTCAGACAATTCTAGTCCATGATTGACATTTCTTATTGATTGGGGGGGGGGGGGGGGGTCAAAATATTATGGTATAATATTTTTACCCCCCCCCCCCCACCTATATTCAAGAACCGTATTTTGACAATGGAATACAGTGTCAACTTAGCTTCATTACTCAGATCATGTAAATATCACAGACAATTCTAGTCCATGGTTGACATTTCTTATTGATTGGCGGGTGGGGGGAGTCAAACTATTATGGTATAATATTTGCCCCCCCCCCCCCACCAAATATTAAAGAAAGGTATTTTGACAATAGAATACAGTGTCAACCTAGCTTCATTACTTAGAACATGTAAATATCACAGACAATTCTAGTCCATGGTTGACAATTCTTATTGATTGGGGGGGGGGGGGGGGTCAATATATTATGGTATAAAATATTGACCCCCCCCCCCCCCTCCACAAAATAATTAAGAACGGTATTATGTAAAAGGAATCCAGTAACAACTTAGCCTCATTACACAAAACATTTACATATTACAGACAAAACTTTCCCTGGTTGACATTTCTTTCTTTTTAATGGGTGGAGGGGGGGGGTCAAAATATTAAGCTATAATATATTGACCCCCCCCTCCAACAAATATTCAAGCTTGTTTTTTTTGTAAATGAAATCCAGTGACAACTTAGCTTCATCACACAAAACATTTACATATCACAGACAATACTATTCCCTGGTTGACATTTCTTTTTTATGGGATGGGGGGGGTCAATATATTATGGTATAAAATATTGACCCCCCCTCAATGATATAAAGGAATGACAACTTCAAAGCAGAATCCAATTACAGCTTTGCTTTATCATTTGGACCATTTATAGGTCTTTGTTGACGCAATATCAATGTTGATAGTACAAATTAAGTTTGGGTGGGTGGAGGGGTCAATATATTATGGAATAATATTTTGACCCCCCCTCCAGATTTAGTATAATTTGACGAAACAATTTTAGAAGATTGTTTCTATGCCGTTATGATAAATAAACCATAAATAGTTATATTACATCATTTCATTTTACAGTCAGTATGGGGGGGTCAAAATATTATAGGGGGGGGGGGGGGGGTCAAAATATTACAGTAATATTATGACCCGCGGGTCAATATATTATGGGGGTCAAAATATTATCTCACACCGGGGACATAGCAGGACGAATCCAGGACGTTTCGCCCCAAACCATTTCCTCCCTAGGCGTTTCGCCCCCTGGTCGTTTTCCCCCTGGTCGTTTCGCCCCACTAGTCGTTTCGCTTCATTAGTCGTTTCGCCCCACTAGTTGTTTCGCCCCTAGTATTTATAAGAAGTTCTGTCAAGTCTAATCAGGGTCTAAACAGTTTGCATACGGAAAAATCGCCACGTATTTTAAAGGCGTGCAAGTTCATAATGGTTAGGTACTTGAGAACGTCACTCTTGAAATTTGCATGCACAGCAATCTAGTTGGACTACAGGCCTATATATCGTCCTCATCTACGTCCCTACTTTAGGTATATGAGCTGCAAAGGCTCTGGTGAGACTGCATTAAGGCACATTGAATGTTCCAATTTGAGTGAGCCAGTACCAAGAGAAAATAAAATCGAGTTTGAATTGCAGTGCATGTTTCTACGCGATTTTCAATCCTCTAGAATATTTGTGGAGGGAAACTGAATAAAAAAATATGCAAATTAAACAGTCATGCTAAAGATAGAAAGAAAAACTTAGCATTTTCTGTTTATTTATTTTTTCTATGTAATAGTTATACCATGGGTTGTCCGCCTGTACGTTGAGATAATCCACGAGCTTAAGCGAGTGGATTATCTTACGTACAGGTGGACAAACATGGTTTAACTGTATTATACCACCTACATCAGTGTATACCTTGCACATTGTGAGATATTTCGTGCTAAAGTCGGTAAGGGTGGTATAAAGAGATAGACTCGGTCTTAGCTAAGCTATTAACTAAAATGAATAATATGAATCTTTCAAACAGCGCAGACTCAGTGGTGTTTTATCAGGTCAAGCTCAAATCCTGGCTCAAACCAGCATGCCCAGCTACAGGGGCTAGTTAAAGTAGTGAAATTTCGCGTCTCGTTCGTTTAGATAGAGCGAATAACAAAGGCGTTGATCAGACTGCGCCGATGCGAAGCTGTTTTGCGCTTTGTTTTTCGCATCTAACGACATTGCGTTTTCTTGCATGAAGGGCCATCTTTCTTTACATGCTACCCAGATCTAAGTCTTTGAGACACTATAATATAAATTAAAGAACGCTTAAACAATACATGATAGGTGCAGAGCAGGGAATTTTAGGATAATAAAACTATAATGATATTCTTACCTATCAATTTAAACAGGTGTTTTGGGTGATAAAAAGAACCGTCTCGATGAGACGGTTCTTTTTAGTACCCACAACAATGTTTGGGTTGGACGAGACCAAAACGTTCATAATTTTTGTATTAACGATTAATCTATTTTTGCATTGACGTTAACAATTATTTTTTAATGATTAATGCATGAAAATAAATAACTTATAAATTAAAACCTAAGCATATAACCCACTAGATAGCTGCGCCTGTACGCTTAATTATCTAACTCCTTCTATATCTGAACTATGAAATTAACCGCTTAATCAAGCTTGTCCAGGAAAAAATGTGGTTAGGCGAACTGACCGTCCCCTAATGGCCATAGCTGTTGACTAGGACGTAAAGCAACAAAACAAACAAACAAACAAATACATAATCCAGCGGCTATGGCTGTTTAGCAAACAGCAATGATTGAAGGCATCTTCTTTCAATTGTTTTAAGACATTTGCTGTATCATGTATACGAGCAAATACTCTGACGAGACTGCACGGGCGCGCAGGCTCGTCTGAGCGTTCACGTTTCATACAATGTACCAAAATTTTATTGACTGGCTCATTTAATTTCACAATATGTGTATATCTGTATATACTGATGACTCCTTAACGCGTACTTTTGCAAACGGTCAAGACCCGGATGAAATGCGGCATAAAGTAACATTTCATCCGGGTCTACAATGTTTGTTAAGACAAAATGATCTACAGTGAAAAGAAAGTATTTTGTTTGTTTGTTATATACACTGCCGGACAAGTTCATGGCACGCGACATTCAATAAACACCCAGTCAATCGATAATCGATACTATCAATAATCGATAATTGATAAACGTTCATACACTTTGATAGTCGCTGTTGTTGAGTTAAGTGGATTATCTTAATGGCTTGTCGACAATTTTGATGGTTACCATTTTGATGATATTGTTTTGCCAATCTTTGGTCTGAGTCTTCATCTGCTACCATATTTAAGTATACGAACAGCGAAGGCTCTGGCCAGACTTTGCAGATGCACTGGCTCGTCTGAGCCTTCGCTGATCGTCGATGTAAAATTAAAATCCAAAATCATGATACTGGATTTCTTACAGTTTAATGTCAGACCGGAGTCCGTACTCTTTGCATTTCCCCAAATACTACATACCTTTTGCTATCTTGGTTATCACTGTCTGCAAACATTATTTTATCAATTTTACAAAAAGGCACATCTCTGAACATTATAGAGTCCGACCAGACGCTGTATGACGCAAGGGCGGAAACGACTAGGGGGAAAACCTCTTGGGGCGAAACGTCTTGTTACCAGCAGGACTTAAGTGCCGGGATTTGACCTACGATGTATCCCTGTGCCAGGGTTTTAATTTCCGCTTAAGTAGCTAGGGAAAACAGCGCAGGCTTTAGCTAAGGGGAAGATCAGCCTGTGCATCTTCACCAGCTCTTTTGTTGTTGCCTAGTTAGTGTATTTTTAGTACTCTAACTTGCCAAATCCTATATTTGAAGACTGGTTAAAACTGGTCTCTGTAGCTGAGTATGCCAGTTTGAATAGTTTAATATCTTTAAACTATAACCTGCGACCCCTCAATATATATAATGCACCATCTTGACTTTATTGTATGTAGTTGTATGGACAATTCCATTGGTCTCATATAAGTATTCCATTGGTCTCATATAAGTATATAGGAACATTTAACCCTCATAAGTATATAGGGACATAGGCAGACAGTGGGCCGTTGGAGACCCAGATCAGAAGCCGCAAAACATGGTCTACAACAAGGGTCTCTATTTTTTGCTTACAAAATTTGAATAAAGAAAATAAAACCACTTTAACCCCTCAAAACGGAATTGAACTGGTCAAATTAGCAAGAGTGGGAATATCCATTCGGCTTAAATGGGTTAACAGAGTAGAATAAACATTCTTCACTGATTGTGTTATAAATATATTTGCCCAAAGCCATCAAAATTACTTATTCGGAAATGAACCTGTCCCATTAATAGGAGTGAGAATATTCAAACTTTCCAAATATAATCAATGACCCCTAAATATTGTGGTAAAAAGAAGTTTCGACATATAGTGTAACCCAGCGATAATAGAGGGCGTAGTGGAAACAACATGTTATGAATCAGCCAATCAGAAGACGCACGGACTGAAGGCAACGAAAGTCCGCCAAGTAGGAGAACTGAGCGGCATTCAGACGACAGAACTCAGTGTGGAAACACCGGCACCTCTTTGGAAGGTAAGTCCCTGAATCATTATGTAGTTGTATTTATGTATTATTACAGTGGACTCCACTCGGTCCTATTTATTATATATCATTTTTACAACAACTGGCGCTGCGAGTGACAACTGGCGACTGCGGTAAATCGGCTTGCAAATTGGCCATGTGCTTTTTGCATTTTTTCGCGGGTAGCCCAGCCTTATGAAATTTTGTTATTTTGATCTTTTTCGGTACGTCCGCTGTATTCTAATTGTGATTGAAATTCTATAATTTGAAAATTACATTTTACTTGAACATGATAACCCGTTTTAGTTTTAGCGTTGAAATTTTTCGCAAATTTGTCCGTCATTTGCATATTCTATAATGGACTATTCCGTGTATTCGTCCGCCTTTTCATTTGCATATTTGATATTTCCGTTGACACCGTGAATTGATATTTTGCTTTGAATTTTAATGAACGTTTGAATTGTTTCGCTAGATTCTGCAAATTTTCCATTGAAATATGACCTACCTTTGTTCTGTTGTTTGACATCCGTCCGTAATATGTATTTTATGTAAAGGTTATTAGACAAAAGAAGTTCCGGTAACCTGCTTTTGTTTACACATTTTGTCCGTGTCGTCAGAATTACCCAATGCTATGTACTCACCAAAGGCCAAAAGTACCCCAGGTCCGCTATGATTTTTCTATTTTGCACTTTCCCTTTGCATATAGCGGTTTCGCTTGCATATTCCTGCATTATTTATAGTCTCTTTTTATGTACTCACTGCATGCGGTCTCGCTTTATTTTTTGCATAAAATGCGTGATTTCTGCATAGGTTTTTTTGAATGCATAACGTCCGTTTTTCACAATTTGTCCGCATATATCTATTTAAGGTGCATAATGTACTAGACCCATGTATTCCGTGTTGGCATTTCTGCGCATTCTTGTCTACATTTTTTATTCTTGCATATCACGCTAGTCTGCATTAATTTTTCTATTAGTACAATGTAGGGACCCTCCCATATGACCCATATGTATTTGAATATGTCTTCATTTTTCAGCATAGCGTCATGTTTTACCGCGACGCTATTCCAGATAACGTGTATTTACATAAAGTCGCTTGAAAATTACGAATTTTAAGACCTCATTCTGAACCATTGAACTGTTTGCCATGATTGAATGCTTATTTGTTTAAAATATGTATTTGTCTTGTTGTTTTATTTCTTGGCCATGTTGTCTTGCATATCATGTCATATTTTGTATGTCGTTTTTGCAAATTGCGCGATGGGGCTCAGATAGGTTTTATTAGTATAATTTGATATTATCCCTATATTTGTAACTGCAATCATAGTCCTCAGTTATTTAGTATCTGTGGTCACCATGACCCAGTTCTCATACTTTATCCCATCTTATTTTCGCGTGTATGCGTGCCTGTCTTTTAATTTCGCGTTAGCATGCATATTCGCGCGATTTTCATTGGCGAAGACCCACAGCTGGTGAAGAAATGATGTATTATACCAATGTTATAAAGATGCTTAATTGTGTAAGTATGTTTTTTTACCCCTTTTCCCAACATTTTTATAAGTTAGTAAAGGGTGTGCGCACATACATACCACCCATAATTAATTTTATACTGGCCTGACAAACCACATTTGCATGATGAAAAGTTAACTTCTTTTCACTTCAATTTACACCATTTAATTGCAATCTTTTGAGTGTCTGCTTTGGACGTGTCATAAGAGCTCAGCGATGTGAGTTGTATGACATTGGCCAATTCTAGACTCGCATTATATTGCTTCATAATTTTATTCATTTTATGGCAATATTTTGATGTCCGTTTTTGGAGATTTGCATAATATCTCTTTGTAGTTATATGTTATTTGCCAATCCTCGACATTCATAAAATTGCTTTCATTTCTAATCATCATAAAACTCATATTGGTTTCAGTCCGATGCAATTATGGAACTATGTTAATTTTTATCAGCATAGGTGTCTGAACTTTATTTTGATATATATATTTTTCAAATGTTTATTGTGTTCAGTCACTTATCAAAATTTATAGTCTGTTTCTTGGAACCTCTCGTATGAGCTTCAAATTGAAGCCATTCTATAGATTCTAACGAACACATACTTTCTAGTTTTGAAATTGTAAAGTGTATTAAATGAAACCTTTCTAAATTATTCAAATGATATAAATCTATAGAAATTTGACATTTAAGTGTATACCTCTGGTTCTTATTTTTGGTCTAGTTTGTTTTGCATGGAAACATAATTTTTATCTATTGAACCAGATTTTGTCACCTTATTTGACAATAAATTCTTACATCAGATTCTATGCTGGCTGTTGCTAGTTCTTTGCAGCTGCATAGCCGTCACCGAATCTGTTGGCAAAACTTCATTTTTCCATTGTTTATGAGCTATATTTAATGTGAATTTTGGTAGTGCTCTGTGCTAGCCTTAGCCCTTAGTAGTTTCTCAGGCATTGCCGATTCTGACATCATATGAAATTATAGCTAGGTCACCATGCATTAATCCATTTATTAGTTCATATTTGATGTGAGTTTTGTGTGTGCTTTATTGTCAGCCCCTCGTGGTTGCATAGGCATAGGCATCTCTCACACCTCAAACTACCATTCTTTCATCGTTGTTGTAACACTAGATTCATACCTCATTTACTTCAGCATATTTCATTTTTGTGAAAGAACATTCAGTGATTTGATTCCCTGTCCGTATATTTATTCTATATTATATTCTATCACATTCTATTCTATATTAACTGAAAATCATAGTTTTAGTTCAGTTTATAAGTTTTTATGATCTAAATCAGTTTCCCACTGAACTTCAGTTAAATAAGGCGAATTCTTCTGATACTGAAGCTCCGCTTTTGGACTTGAACTTGTCAATAACAAATGGCATAGTTTCTTCTAAAATTTATGATAAACGGGATGATTTTAATTTTGAAATAGTAAATTTTCCATTTCTTGATGGAGATGTTCCTCGCTTTCCTTCCTATGTTGTATATATTTCTCAGCTTATTCGTTTTGCTAGAGTGTGCTCTAATGTTGATGACTTCAACAACAGAAACTTATTTTTAACTGCTAAATCATTAAAACAAGGTTATAGATATCATAAAATTCGAAAAGCATTTTCTAAATTCTACTACAGACACTCAGAGTTAATTGTTAAATACAACATTGGGTTAAAAACTCTTCTGCAACAAGGCATATCAGAACCTATATTTTATGGTGATTTAGTCTATAAATTCAAACGAATTGTTGGAAAACCTAATTTTAGTGATCAATTCAAAAAGATAGTAAAACGTTATATAAGGGTTGGATATAATTTGGATATCATTTGACAGTCTGCATGCCTAGTTTTAAGCCCAATCATGGTTTATAGCTATGGTTTCCTCTTTAATTGCACGACGGTGGGTCAGGCCTCAGACTCTATGACGGCTCTGACGTAAAGCTTTAATCGGTGGGTTGGTGCCTGATGCTTATCTGTAGCTGGACCCTCCGTGGTTCAACTTGAGGTTTTCTTTAGCTCTGACTATCTGTGAGTCATGAGCCCTTCTCTTTGTTTCATCATGGAGTGTTAATTTGATTAGAGTGTTTTCCATGATGATACATTGCATTAGTTAGATGGCCTCCATGCGAGCTGAACATTTCTTGTACTTCAACAACAGCAGAATCTAGGGCGAAGATTTGGTACCAGTAAAATGCATTTAAGCCCCCCGGTGGCTTAGGCTGCTGTCCGTTCTAAGGCGGTGGTTCTGTTGTTGTTGACTTTTTGTTTATTGTTGCTCCCATTGTGGGAGTCTGTAATTGTTCTATGTATTGTTGTACGTTACTTTATGTCCATTCTAGTATTGCAATCATCTTGATGGGGAAGAGAGAGCTGATTGCTTTGCTTAATTTGTCTTCCTGGTGTCTCGTGATGGTTGAGCGGCTCTTCCTCACGGTGCCACGGGGTTGTCTGCAGTTTGTGATTGTGGTATTTCCTGATCATACTCACTTACTATTTTGGATTTCTTGTGGATTTTCTACATTTCATATTATCTATATTTTATATTAATCCATAAATCCTTATTATAGCAGTGTTCAAAAATTAGTAAAACTCATTTCTATACTGCTGTATAAGTATATATTATATCACTCAACTGTTTATTATTTCATTATCTAAACCTTGCTTTGATGTGTATACTTATTTAAAAAAAATCACGTTAAATTAGTTCTTATAAGATCATGCTATAAAATACTATCTTTAGGTAATCACCTTGTAGAACTCCAATTATGTCATCAACATATATTTTTGTTATCTTTTATTTAGGCTCAAAGTACGGTTTCTGCCATTGATTTAATGTATATATATATATATTGCCATGTATTATCTTGTGATGTATTTGATATGCTGTTTTTAACTGCATCACATGATCATGCTGGTTAGGAGTGATTTGTGATAGATTGATTAATTTGTCATAGTACATTTTGTTCATTTCTGTTCATCGTGATTTGTGATGTCATGGCAGATTCTGTCCTTAGCTATTGAGAAGGTTACATAAATAAGTTTGAAGTATTTGCTTTTGTAATGAGTACTTTTTAATTGGTTATTTTGATTAATATGATATTGAAGTTTAAGATTATCATCCAAATACTGAATTTGATATTTTGGTAGTTGAATGGAAACTTATTCCACCTTCTTAGATGACATTTATTTTTGTTAGTTTTATAAATTTCTGTCAGAACAAGTTTTCAAATTGTCCAAATGTTTATTTTGCTTGTTCATTACACTTTGTAAAGTATACACATTGCCGTGAGATTTGTATATTCATCTTCAATTTGCTTCTTTGGTTTTATAAAATTTCTGAATTTCCTTATTGAACAGTTTCAGTTGATGTAATGATTTTGGTAACTTCAAATCTTCAAGTTTCCAGCACTCAATTTAGCTCATTCAATAATATTCTCAATTTGGCATATATACCTATTAAATTAGCATATCAACCTAGTATTTTAGCTTATCAACGTATTTAGTATATCTACTTGGTAATTTAAACATTAGTTTATTATTCTGTCATATCAGTAATATCATAATCATCTTCATTCTCATATTCTCATAAGTATTATCACATCATAGATATTCAAATTTTCCAGGAACCATTATTTCAGTATAGGTTTAAATTTTATGATCCTTTTGGCTCTGTCCGCATACTTCAACCTAAGGATACTATTTTGATGTTTTAATTATGGCTCTGGAAGAAATGGCATATTTCCTCGGTATTCCAACCATAGTGTAGGTTATATGAACCTGGATCATTTTGATATGTTATCATCGCTAGTGTTATATGTAAAAAGTCATATCATTCATAATTATTCATTCAAAGTTTTGTGGTGTGTCCCATCCTAAATTTATTTTATTATTGCATCGTTTTTGCGATATTGGAGAATTCTCCGGGTCAGTATGTTGAGGCATTTCAATATATCGTCGCGGAGAATACCAAGGGGGTTTTAAGAAAATTTCCATCATGGATACTAGGAGTGCCCATGGAGAGAATTTATATTTTGAGGGGGAGGGGACCATCACTTTGCTTTAATATGATATCTTGGATATCAAGTCAAAATTGTCAATTTATGTTATTTGTTTTAATTGTATGTCTAAAGGTGTAATGCCACACCAAAGAAGTACATGTAAATTTATTTCCATTTATGGAACTCTTTTGGAGTGAGTGATAGTGTATGGACATGTGTGCATGTTTGTTACATGCATGCATGAACATACAATATGGCTCGAGATGTTTTGGAGCTGAGGATATTCCGGGTTTGCATTTAGGTTTTCCACAAATGCCGTATTGCTGTATTTGAGGCAGAAAACTGTCCAACACAGGAATACTGCATTCTGTATGCGAAATCTCTCCTTACCCGGAATGCTCTCACATAATTAGAACATCTCCGGAATGGATGTTGTCATGTGATGTTGTGATTATGTATATATATATATTTAATTGTTCAATTATAGTGTATTTACACTGCTCCAACATATATAAATCAAGGGGGTGGACTTCATAAAATAGGACATAGTGTTTTTCAAAAAATACTTAAAGGGACATTTTTTCTCCATATAGACTTTAAGAAAGGATTTAAACCCAGGCCAAGGGAGATGGATTTTATGACAGATATTAAATGTAAGCATTAGTTTTTCAAAAGAAGGAAGAGTGTGGTAAAAAGATGTTTCGACATATAGTGTAACCCAGCAATAATAGAGGGCGTAGTGGAAACAACATGTTATGAATCAGCCAATCAGAAGACGCACTGACTGAAGGCAACGGAAGCCCACCAAGTAGGAGAACTGAGCGGCATTCAGACGACAGAACTCAGTGTGGAAACACAGGCACCTCTTTGGAAGGTAAGTCCCTGAATCATAATGTAGTTGTATTTATGTATCATTACAGCGGACTCCACTCGGCCCTATTTATTATATATCATTTTTACAACAATATATACATTGGGCCATCCTGACTTTTATGCATTTTGTGGGGATTTCCTGGAATTCCATCGGTCTTAAAAGGGTTAAAAAGCATAGTTGATTATATTCAAGGAATGTGTTTAACCCAAACAAACCTAGCGTCCTTTTATTGGACGTAGGCAATGGCAAACAGTGGATACCCAGATCAGACGCTGTAAAATTGATATAGGTATTGACCTATATTGGTTGAGATTCTCACTTGCTAGTGGCGATAATTTTGGTACAAATAGTGTGGATCCAGATCAGACCCGACAAAGCGTCGAACTGATCTGGATTCCATCTGTTCGAGTAAGAAAGAGCTACGTGCATTAAGGGGCTATTTTGCCCCTCCCCCCTATGAGGCCAAAATATGAAATAACCTTTTCACCAAATGCTTCTTATTAGTTTATTTGAACAATGGCCCAAGTGTATAAGTCTGATATTAGTTTGACTTTTACCGTTGCTATGGTAACAAAAATGGCCGCCAAATTAGGCTGAAAATAGGAAATGGACCATTTTGGAGCAAATTTGAGACGTTTGACAGAGCAATTAACATAGAGCACGAGCAAATACCAAGGAGATATTTTAACAGAGGATGAGAATTATCATGGCACACAACATATTAAAGGGATCTTTTGTATTTAGCTGTGCTGATATCTAATTCTTAAAAATTCGGTCTCTAAAAGCCTTAAATTTGGTAAAAAATGGCAATTTCTCTATTTTATGCCTATTTTATCGGCCATTTTTGTTACCATAGCAACGGTAAAATTGAAATAAATGCCGAAACTTTACACTTTAGTCACTCTTCTAATAAACCAACCGGAACAAATTTGTGAAAAGCAATTTTCAGTTTTTGGCTCCAAAGGGGGCCAAATTATCCCCTTTATGCTCGTCCCCCTTTTGACACTGAGTTGGTATTTCTGACATAAAGTGGAACAAAAGATTTTGAAATATTGTTTCAAAGGCCCATTTGATAACAATCAAAATGATAAAAATACGAAGACAACGTTAATATACATTTTAGTTTTAGAATAACAAATTCACAATACGTATTTTCTTTTTCGTTGCTAAGGTCATACTTATTTTTGTACTTTCAAAATGCTAACTAATGATCATAAGCATAGAAATGGTGTGTTCTGCATGAGTTTGGCTGTCTGCTGATTTTCTACAAAATAAATGGTTATAGCAGTAACATCTAACCCAGGGATCGACGCTTGCATTGCCCATAATATTTTATTCATAAGTTGCCAACGTCACGAAAAATCTATCTTTTGAATAAAACAGGTTCAGTTATTATAAGCCCTGCGTCCCTTTTGTGGGACATAGATGAACAGCACAGACCAAGATCAGAGCCAAAGAACGTGGCGTTTACTTAGGGTCTGCACTGTTCGCGCACACAAGGTTCGTCTAAAACTTGAATGCATTGAATATCCTGAGCGATTATCAGACTGCACGCGTTGTGTAGACGTAATCTACGCGTCTGTTACTAGCATGCAAGAAAACTATTTTTTACTTTAGACGTTAACCCATATAAGCCTAGCTTCCTTTTTGTGGGACATAGGAAAACAGAACGCAGAACGCGGCATCTGATAATGGTCCCCACTGTCTGCACACAGAAAGTTCTATTTAAATTTGAATACAAATGAAAATTACCATCCAAAAACCCTTAAATCGGAAATGGACTCGTTTAATGTAGAAGAGTGGGAAATTCAATCGGCTTAAATGGGTTCATAAAATTTACTTACAGTATACTAATAATTTCAATAGTCTGCAAAATACAGTCACTTTAGCAATGGTTACTGACTGCTCTACAATAAAGGGGGCTATAAAGTTAAAGAGAAGAAATGACAAAGGCGCAGAAGAGCCTAGGCATCCGCGCAGTCTGATAATCGCCTTTATTTTTCGCTATCTTGAGAGCAAAAGCTTTAAACTTGCCACACGCAAAATTCTGGATTCTAGCTAGTCTCTGTAGCTAACCTGGCTGGTTGAACCTTACCTGGTCGCAAATCCTGAAGACAGATTTTCGCCGTCTAAGCCTCCTGGCCTATCTGTTGTTTTTTTAAACGATGGGTTCTACATGAGTTTAGTTGTCTGCTGATAACTTCTTCAAAATAAATGTCTTCCAAAAAAACTTTCAGTAATACCACCAGATTTTTAAAATGTTTAGATCAGGATGAACATTTTGTCGGGACTGATCTGGGACCAGATTGTTTGCGATTCCTCCCAGAGCCACATCATGGTTTGGTTCGCATTTTATCTAGTACGCGGTGTTTAATCAGGGTAATCATATTCGGTCACAGACGGTTCCTCTAAAAGCTCAATAAATTAAAAAAGCGGCATAAAACATGTAAAATAAACCCATCTGATTGATATATGAGGAAAGTTCATTCTGATAGGTAGGACAGATATATCATACTTTATCAGCACCATACATAGGTCAAGCGATGGTCAGACTGCGTCTGTGTATGTGTTGTGTTACTAATCTAGGCGTGCAAGACATTTTTTCTTTCATCGTTGATCAAATTTGTTATGGAAATGTATAAAACTAATTAAAAATGATACATATTTTATGTTTGTTGTATTTGATGCAAATCTGATGTGAACTCTGATCAGTGTTCGTTGCACACGCGCAGAATTGTTTGGCATACTATTCAGATCAGTAATGCTACTTTTTTTGAAAATCTATTTCACTATAAAACATTGTAACAGTCCAGTGAATTAAACGCCGTTACTATGGTTACTCTGCCACCTGCTAAGAGATATAAAAGACAGGTAATGTCCTGAACACCATATGTCCTCAATACCCACGCATGGCGTTAGTAGTAAATTTATTGGCTAAAATGTCCCTGCGTTGGCATGCGTAGATTATCGCAGGTCATATCAGTAATATGAGTGGACGGCTATCCTGTGGGGGACCACGCGTTTCTGATTGGTTCATATGAAGAACTTCGCGAAAAGTGCGTATATTCGCGAAGGAATATGCTTTAATTTCACACGCGTTGGACTCGCAGGAGTCTCGCACGAGACCCGCAAAAATGGGAAACTCGTTAGCAATCTGCACTGTATAACAAAAATCAGTATTTTTATCGAAGTACATATTCCATCAAAGATATACTAAAACCAATTTCTAATCGGTCACTTTTCAAACTCATTATTTCTGACCAAACGCTGACAAAATTGAGATGATTTTTTGCCTATATATGTGCATTTTAATGGGCAAGCGTTTAGCGGTGTTTTTGAACAGTTTTCTTTTTCTTCAAAGTTTTTGGGGTTAAAAATGCAAAAATCGACTTTTTTAAAGAAAGAAATGGTTTTGAGAGTAGTTTAGTTTTTATAAAATTGACGTTTAGGTAGTTACAAACTGGTCTCTCCGACTTGAAAAACACCAAACAATTGAAATGTTGCTTATGGTAGATTTTTTACGCAATTTTAAAAATGTTACATTTTTCAATTTTTGTCCGTATTATTGAAATTCACCAGTAGCTCATGGTAAAATTGTTAAATTCACTTAATTTTATTTGAAAAACTGTAGGCCAAACACAGTTAAGCTTGCTTAGTCCATTTTTGGCGATTAAAGTTTAACGACTACTGTACACTTCCGGTTTCAACCTGAGAGTTTAAAAATCTATTTTGTAGCATTATGTGTTTTTTTTCAATTCTCAAAGAAGAACGGTGACGTCTGGTAATAATGAATAATCGCTGAAAATTTCAATACGGTTTCGCTGATAATAAAGGATACAGAGCAGTGCAAATTCTCTATGTAGCTTGCAAGCTTAAAGCTGAATTTCAATGATTAACATGCAAATAGTGTTTGTCTTATGTTGTTGAGTAGCAAAAACGACGAGTCCGATAGAAACAAAACTTTTGAGGTTCATTTTTCTTATATCACGGTGGCCAGTAAAATCTTCACACAAACAAAAACGTTAATTGATACGGGCTCTGTGTATGGTTTGTGTCTTTTTGAAATGAGGGCACATTTTCTCTAACTTCGTCCATGGAAGAAGTACACGTCATTTTTAAATGAAATAACTTGCAGAGAGGCAAAGAATTGCATCATTTAAAAAGGCGTGAATTTTGTATACCCTTTCTGAACTAGCGTTAAAATGTAAGGTGACCGATTAGAACTTGGCTTTAGTATATTTAGCGTTCAACTTCAAGTTCATCTAAATGTCTTTGAAAAAATCAATTTTCTCATCATGTAAAACTATAAAAAGTCTTATTTCAAATGACTAATATTGACAAGCCAAGACCTGGTGGTAAAGAATCAGCAACATATTTTTGTTACAAGTTCTTTACCAGTCCAAATTATGGATAACTGGTTCTATATGAAAGGGTTCGGATTCTTAATGAGAAAAATGGCAAATATGTTAATGGTTCTAGAATAAAATATCGAGGCAATTAGTCCTATTCCTGCGGCCCTGGCTTGTTTATTGTTTGAGTTAAGGCTTAAAGCCTCAGGCAACAATATTTCTGTCATGTTGGGACTCCAAGAGACAGATGGAGACTAAAAGGGCCCAACCCCATCCAATTTGTCCCAAGTGAAGCAAAACACGCCCTATCATTAAGATTAAGGTTAAGATTTAATTCAATATTATCAGTGATACTGAGACATAGCCTCTGAATTGGTTAAATTTAACTGTTGTTTGATTTGACTGAGCTACATACTTCACATTGTTAGCTTAAGCATTGCTTGTGCCTGTCCCGAGGGTGGGGACAGAGGGTTTGCACCCCACCTGGAAAATCAAAAGTTGTTATATGTTTCCTTAGAAATACTGTTATTGACAACTCCGAGAAGTACGATCACTTGGGCCCCAATTGCTTCGAAAGGGTGGCCAGGTCCGCACTGCCCTCTGTCAAAAACTAAAATAAAGTTTTCAAGACACCCAACACCCCAGACTGGGTTCACCGATGCATCGTAATTATCCAAACCCTGTTATCAGCATCTAGTACTTTTAGTTTAGCAGTGTATCCAAGACATCAGTATTGGTTTTCGAAACTCCCAATAGGAGCATGTTGGGGATTGATGGGGGTGGGGTGGCTCAGCACATTTTGAAAGTCCTATTAGGCGGGGACATAACATGAATTAATGAGAGTTGAGCCTGGCAGGGCGGAGCAGGAGTATTTTGTTTGTTCGTTTGTTTGTTTTGATTTGCTTGACTTAGTTCCTTACGTCCGTGTCAACAACCTTTCAGTCATGCCGGGATGGGGTCGACCTGGGTTGATCAAGTACTAAGCAGCGGGTAAAATGTATGTTTGCTTTGGTGCTTTTCGTCCAAGTCAACCATTTTGAGTTGTGTAGGGACGATTTCTTGTCCTTCTGTTTTATACCATATATAGGTGTCTTGCTCTAGGATACACCACAGTGGCTCTGCCGTCTGTGAGTCTCAAACTAGCAACCCTTCAATTGACTCCTTTTCCTGGCGAACGCTGTACTATCTAAGCCACTGCGCTCTACACAGGCATGAACGATTAATGCAAACATTGTCATCATAATAACTTTTATCTTACTTGATAGTTCTTGATAAACATAAAGACAGGCAGACAACAAATATAACATTGCACCATTATTTGGTCAAACCTGTTTATACATATAAGGACAGCATCTGTGCAGTCCGACCATTCGCTAACCATAGGCCAAGGTAGGCGAGTTTTTAATGTGTAAAATCTTTCACTCTCATTCTTTCTCTCCTCTCTCTCACTTCTCTATCTCTCCCTCCTCCTCCTCACCCTCTCCACCCTCCCTCATCTCTCCCTCCGGCTCTCCCTACCCCCTCGCTCACTCTCTCATTATCACACTCTCACTCTCTCTCTCTCTCTCTCTCTCTGTTAAAAAAAGTTTGGATTCTCAAAAGAAACGTCTCATTTAGTCGTTTTTGTTAGTACCCAAAACATGGTTTGGTTAAGAAATACAAATACTTTTTTGTTCACATTCGCAAACTTTCCCCGCCTATTTATGTATCCAATTAACATACAAGAATCTAACAAGCCGATAAAAAGTAGCTGGTTTGTGAACCCACCAAATTTCCCATTCTGGATACCTGCAGTTACAATTGTAGTTCTCTTCGGTATGGTTGGATTCTCGTAATTTGAAAACAAAGAAAGTGGATAAAAAGTCATTTTTATCCACTTTTTTCCAATTTTTATTTATAACTTGAAAGTTTCTTTATAAGGATAGAATGGTCGATTAGGTAAAAAACCTTCCTAAAATCTAGAAAGAGTGTACCTACGATATCCCAATTTGTCGATACAGCTCATCCATGGGTCGATTAATTTGATTAATGCTGTTTGACAGCTGTGTTTAGGTCTGAATCCAGACTATTTTTTGTGTATAAAATCAAATTTATTTAAAAAAAACATTAGATGTTTGTTTTTTCGAAGATCTTTGATGTTGTTGGCAAAATAAAAATGGGTCTATAATTTGTTGGGTAAGATTTGGATCCTACCTTACGTATGGGAAATATTTTTGCTGTCTTAAGATGAGATTGAAGCCGTTTGAAAGTAAGAAAGAGGGCACAGATCAGGAGTCGATGATTATGATGATGATGATGATTTGAAGTTTAACGACGCATAAACCCTCTGAACAGGACTCACAAACTTTACAAACAATCCAAAATGAAGCCGCCCGCCTTGCTACAGGATTAACTAGATCTGTGTCATTAGAAAACTTGTTCAAAGAATGTGGATGGACAACTTTGTCAAAATGAAGGCAGCAACAAAAACTCTTTTTCATGTATAAGGTAAATAATGGCATTGTGCCTTCATATATACACGATTTAATACCTCCTTTAGTTAGTGAAATTTCAAATTACCCTCTGAATAATAATAGAAATATATCAGTGTCCTTCAATAGAACTAGTATCTCACAAAAATCATGTATTCCTTCTTCCATTAGACTATGGAACTCCCTTGAAGATACTTTAAAAAATCTATCAACATTACAAACCTTTAAAAATATATTACGTCAAGATTCAATAACTCATGTGTTCTTTCTCACTTTACCATAGGAAATAGATATATTTCTGTATTGCATGCACGACTTCGAAATAATTGCAGCAACCTTAATAATGATCTTTTTAAAAATCATCTCCGTGATAATCCTTTATGTGATTTGTGTGGCATGGTAATGGACGCCATCCACTACTTCTTTCATTGTAGAAAGTTTACAATCGAAAGGCAGGTTTTTAATGACAGAGTTATAGTTTTTCCAACCGTTAAGTATTGATATTATTCTATGTGGTAATTTTAATTTGAATATGGAAAACAATATAGTCTTGTTCAGAGCTGTCCACAGATACATACATGCTACTAAGCGTTTTAAAACCAGTTGACTCTCTGCTTGATTTTTTTTTCCCTTAAAACATATTTTGTATATTAATAAGCATACATATGACCAATTTGTTCTATTCCCAAGTTGAAGGGGTTCCTGGCCGCCGTACTATTTTTTTTTTGTTTTTCTTAATTATCCAATATTAATTACTAATTTATATATCTACTATTCTGATGTTCATTTTTTTCTTCTTTCATATATATTTTATCTTCATTTATTTATTTATTTATTTTATTTATTTATTTATTTATTATTTCTTTTTTATTTATTTGCTTATTTATCTATTTATCTATATTATTTATTCTGATATAGTCTTGTTTATGTGACTATCTGTTTAGCTTTGATTACAACTTGTTAAGTTAACATATGCGTTTGTATATATAGCCATGTTTATAAGCTATTGTGTATGTATAGAATATAGGCGAAGGGTCGAAACTTATGTTGTGAGAACTTGTGACCCAACCCAATTGCTGTAAATATTTTGGCAATAAAATATGTTTAAACTATAAACCCTGTTGCGTCATTAGCGTCATCAAGGTTAGGTAAGAGAAGTTTTACTGAACATTAAAAATATAATAGATTAGCTAACATATTAACAATTTAACACAATAAACATATGAGTATATCAAAGACATTAAACTTGTAATATTTTTACAGCGAAGATCATGTACAATATCTGACAACTACAAAGGGCTAATCAGATGAATATACATGTTCTTCTCCTGGCAAGAAGGAAACGATATGCTTTAAGCAAGTTCAAAAATAAACATTCCAAAGGATAGAAGTTTTAATTTGCTATAAAGATTAATCTCTTTTAAAAATAAGAAAACATTATCGATAGGTACATCATTAAACAATTGTTTGATTGTATCAACATCAAAGCTTTTGTTCTTTATGTGAGAAATATCACCACACTCAAGTAGAAAATGGTGGACTTGTAAAGGGTGCATCACATCCAATACAATACGGTTGCTCCTCTCGTTTAAAAGTTATGTGTGTGTGTGATCTTTCTTTGACCAATACGCAAACGAGCAAGCACAACTTCTTCCTGTCTGACATTTCTTACTACTGGTTGAGATTGTCCAATCACAGGTTTGATCTCAAAGAGTTTATTACCAACACTGCTATTCCATAATAGTTGCCACTTGTTTACAATGTACCTATTGATAAAAGGTTTAAAATTTGAATAAGGTAACAGAAAGTTTGTAGGGTGTAAATTGAGTGAATATTTTGCTTTTTGGTCCACATTTTCATTGCCAGCAATGCAAACTATTTCATTACATTCTGCTAAATCATGATGCTTTTCATAGAGGATCTTACATGAGTGCTCATGTTTTATTCAATTTATTAAACGAGTTGGGGAAAAGAGATAAAATACGAGGCTTGCCGAGCATTTAACCTCTTATTCGCAACGAGTTTAATAAATTCAATAACACAAGAGCACGAATGTTAGATTCTATTTATCACATGACAAATACTTTGAAATCTCATTTCTGGCGTAAAAGCGTTATAATTTTGTCTTAATGTACGCAACGTTGCTTTGGACGTCATAATGTTTCCTGTAAATATATAAACCACTAGTGGTCTATCAATTTTATTGCATGGCGTTTTTTCACTCCCAGACGCGACGTCATATGATAAAAGTAGCTTTTGAATTTGGGGATTTTTTGAAGACGTATGATCTAAAGATTTAAAAACTGAAAGGGAGTCTGAAAATTTAACTAAATTATTAGAAATTTCACAATCAGCAATAAGATCTAATGCTAAATCAATAGCTTTTGCTTCTGCTGTAAAAAATGAGGACCCATCTGGAATTCTCATAGTTTCAGAGAAGTCGTCGGATACTACTAGCTCTAGAAATTAGATTTCATGATGATAGTCTTGTTTCTGACCTCTTACCAGCGTGTAAATCGAAGAGAAGTTTTGGTTTATTTATACACCAGGACCCAGAATTACAATGCTATCTTAAGGAAGACTTAGGTTAAGAATTGATTTTTCAGAATGGGAAAAATAACGTTTAAAAGTGAATAAAATCAAAATAGTTTTTATAATTTCTGAAGACCACAATGATATCTTTGACCACAAACACCACATCGATCCAGGCAATTTATTTAGCATTTAATATAGCATGTTGAAATATCAATGCTTAACTTAAGTATTGCTTAACTTTAAGGAGGCATTGTAATTCTGGGCCCAGGCTTGTAAATTTGGTGTAAAAGTTTTATCTATGTTTTTAAAATTTATGTTTGCAGATTTCAGGACTGGTAATGTTCTGACACCAAAAGATTTATTAAAGCACCACACTTGACCCAGGATACCAAAGGGAAAGTGACAACGTCACAATTAGACATCACAAACGAGAGCCAAGAGGTCAGCTCTTTTTAAGCAGGTGACCACAAGGCATAAAAACAGACATGCATGAAAGCATAACACAACAAGACCGAAATAAAATAAACCGTCAAGGAGATTGTACACACAACCCTGAGGATTGGAATAATAAGAGCATAAAATGAAAGTCCGAGGAGACTTTTTAGGGCCGCCACGCAGCATAGACAAAACAACTCTGATAATCAAAGTAATGCCTCGGTTACATTTGCTACGGTCGTCGTACGATTTAGTTGTCTACGATTTTCCTTACGATTTTTTCGACATCGTAGGCGGCAATATGCTACGACGTTTGCGTTTACATCGCTTACGATCACCTTACGATTTCTTTTGGCGACAACAAGGACAAAACCTAACATAGACCTTGCGGATATCGTACGACAACCGCAGGGTCATCGTACAGTCATCGTGTTATCTTCACGACAACCTCATATAAATCGTATGATGCCCGCACGATGACCTTGCAGAAGTCGCAAGGTGTCGGTACACTGGCAAACCAGCTGGCAAGCCAGGCCGACAGTCTTGGTGCTTTGATATTCTTGGGGTCAGCCTATCTACCATCTCACGGAACATGGGTGGCTCGATTCTGAGGAAGGCCTTGAAGTCTCCCCGCGCCTCTCGCATTAGCTCCTGCATTAGAGTGTCATAGTACCCTAGGGTGACACGTCTAAGTAGCTACGGCTTCACCCAAACTGTCCGCTCCTTGCGTCCATGTCTGGCCAGTTGCTGTTCAAAAACAGCCAGCGCTACTATGAGCGCCTGCTCCATCCTCCGGTTCAGTCTTAACTCCATTTGCAATTGAGTCACCCTGAGTGGTGGTATTATAGACATCGTCTGAAGACAAATATTGAAATGAAACGAAGGGCAGATGAAAACCAACAAGTGCGGATCCAGAGGGGGGACAGGGAGTCCGGACCCCGACCCCCTGGAAAATCACGTTATATGGGTTTCTATAGGGAACAAGCAATTGGACCCCCCCCCTGGAAAAAGATAGACCCCCCCCCCTGGAAAATGTTGGACCTCCTCTGGAACCTTGAAAAATGATAGTTTTCTTCGAAATAAACCATTTGACTTCAGTAAAACAAACTGAGGACTAAAAAAAACGGTTGTCAGAGCTTTTTTTGTCAGATTGACCTGGACACCCCCCCCCCTGACGAAAATTCCTGGATCCGCGCATGACCAATATATACCGGTCTGAAAATTGTTGACACGTCGCAAGGCGACCGCACGATCATTGTGCCATCGCCTTGGGGTTACCGCACGCCGAACGCCCGATGTCGGTACGATTTTATGAGCCCTGCATGGGCATCGTGCGGCGACCTTGCGGCGACCTTGCGGGTACCCTACGACGAGCGCAAGAATCTACGATCATTTTTTGGCAAAAATGACAATCTAAAATCGCGCGTCGTCCTCACGATCACCGTACGATGCACGTACGGGGATCATACGATGTTTCTACGATGTGTCTACGGGCTACGGGCTTACGATTTTTTCAAGTTTGTCATTGTGCGGAGTTAAACAAAATCGTAGAGGCCACGATGCCCGTAAATCCCTACGATGATCGCAAGGTCACCCTGCGGAGGCCGCACGGAAACGGTGATTTGGACATCGTACGGACATCGTATACTCGTCGTAAGGCAAATGTAACCGAGGCATAAGAAAGAGTAAGTAAGAAATGCTTTTGTTGATGAGGGAGGCAATCGACGGTGACAAAATGTTTGCCGCCATTTGAAGTATCATTGGACCTAGTCCATCGGTACCGGTGGCTTTATTTGTTTGTGGCCGTGTTCCTTGGCTGTACCAGTACTGGCCGGGTGGGTTTATGGTTTTGTGGTTCTATGTCCAGGAACTCCCAAAGGCTCAACCGGCAGTTGTTCTGGTTTTAAAGCGTCTCAGAAGACGGGGCAACAGCTTAAAGTCTCATCCGACAGACTGGGAGAAGCCGGGAATCGAACCGGTGGCTTTAGTGGGGTCAAGTGCATGTACAAATACATTCATCTCCTAAGGCGTGATATAAGGCAGGGTAAAATTAAAATATGATGGGACCTAACATGTAGATTCAATATATGTTTTATTAGTTTATTTAGATCTGGGTGATCCGCAGGGTCGTTTCCAAAATTGTAAGTGAGTATGATCAGGAAACACCACAATCCACAAACCACAGACAGCCCCATGGTACCGCGAGGAAGAGCCACTCAACCATCACGAGACACCAATAAGACAAATTAAGCAAAGCAAAAAACTGAACTGGTCGCACACTGAGGCAAAAAAATGTTTAATCTGAAGGCTATATCTTTTGAGTCTGTATATGTTTGGTCGTTCATCAAAATTTCATCAGGTAATGTGTTTTGTGCTGAATTAGCCTTATCATTTAGTGATTGAAAATGTTTCCATATCTTTCTCTTATCTTTTTGAGATGCTATTGATTCCGAAAATGCGTTTTTTTAGCAGCACGAATGAGATTTCTCGTTTTATTGCGGTATTCTTTAAGTTTTGACCAATTTTTTGAACGTTTATAATGATCTCGTAATTATCGCGCGTTCCGTATATCCGGTGTAAACCATTCTGGCATACGGTTTGGTCCTACTTCGAATACATTAATGTATTGCAACAGACTGCATACTTGGTGGTCACCCAAATCACGGTAAGCAATTTTGCCTTCCTCTTTAATGGCACGACGGCGGGTCAGACCTCAGATTCTTTGACGATTGCAACTTAAAGACTTTCTATAGATAAGAAGGTTAGGGCCTGATGTTGTGTCTGTCGTCGGCCCACAGGGGTTTAACTGTTGGATTTATTTTACCCCGGTATTCAGTTGTATATACTGTTGAGTCCTTATTTTTGTTTTATCTACTTTTTGTATCTTGTTTTGTATTTTGCTCCACATCAGAAATAAGGGTGAGGTTGGTACCATAAAACTGATTTAAGCTCTCCAATAAAATATTTTTTACTGATCAATCCAAGGCGGTGCTTCTTTTGTGGATCCTTGTTGCTATTTATGATTCGCGTTTGTCATGCTTTCTTGTCTGTTCACTGCAGCCTTGTGGTCACCTGCTGGGAAAGGGCTAAACTCTTGGCTCTCTTATGTGTGTTGTGTTTTTTCACTTTCCCATGTGGTGTCCTGGGTCAGGAGTGGTACTCGATTGTATCGAATCCTGATATTTGCCTTCTTACTTACTTTTACAGTCAGTAATGCAGACTTGCATATGATGGACGTGTTTTATAACGTTTGATTATATTCTTTTTATTTACCATTGAAATTAGTCTTTCAAACAATCCATTTGAATTTATAAACTAAATCACCATAAAATACCTACTCCAATTTGTCCTCTTACAGTATAATTTTTAAATCAAAATTGAATCTAACAATCATCTCTGAGTGTCTCTGGTAAAATTAAAAAAATGCCTTACGAATGTTATGATATTGATAACCTGGTTTTAATAAGTTAGCATTCAAACATTTGCCACTTACGTTACAACATGCTTTTGCAAAATGAATAAGCTGCGAAGTATATGTACTACAGGAATGGGAGCGAGGAACATCTCCATCAAGTAATGAAAAATTAGCCATTTCAAAATTAATTTTCATCCCGTTTATTATAAAAGATAAAACTATGCCATTCGTTATGGACAAGTCGAAGTCCACAAGGGGGGCTTCTCATTTTTGGAACTGCAATTGTCCTTTTCTAATGATACTGTTCCAACCAAAGTCCACGATAAGCGTGACGATTTGATTTTGAAATTATTATTTGAGATCTAAATTCAATATTGGACTTAAATCTCTCTTGCGCCAGGAACTTTCGGAACCAGAGTTTTATGGCGACTTAGTATATAAAGTAAAGAACGACATCTCTTCCTCAACCACTGGTTCTACTTCAATATTATTTCAACAATATAACAAACTGTTACTGATAATAAAGTCTACCAAAATTGTACAAATGAATTTTGCTTCGCTAAACATAATGCACACCAAAACTAAAACTAGATATACCTTAAGCCAAAATTTATATATTAAAGGACACATTATCCTTAATCACTGGTACAAATAAACCTGGACTCAAGTTTGCGATCCAGGGCCCGAGTATACTACTGTTTATTTTTCTGTTAAAAAAAGTTGATTTTGAAAATTTCTGTTGTTTCCAATCACGGAAAAGGTAGCGCAGACAGCCTGAATGACTGCGATCGGTTTTACATGGACTAAAACAGTCGCGCTAAACACGCTACCTCTGGTGTAACGTGTCCAGTGATACTATATTCAAGCGTACCTGATTTTGTTGTTTGTTGTTATTTAGTTGTTGTTGGTTTTCTTTTTCACATATGGCAGAAAATCAGCAAGTTGGAAATGTTCTGTCACTGAGCACAAATGTCGTAATATATATACGTTTTATCTTATCTCTGTTGACTTTAATGACCAGACAGTCAACCAAAATAGGAGTGGATTTCAAGGAATATGCTGATAACTTATTTGTTGTTCCGGCACCAAATATAATTGAGCCATGACATGATCAAATTAACAAAATGAGCGTGCGCAGAGCGATAATTCAGCAATCGGGAAAGTCCGCCACAATTTGAGTATCGAATCATGGCGCGGGTGCATGTAAGGAGCATACGCGTAGTACTATGTACCAAAAAGCTCCATTTTGTTAGCCGGGACTGGCGTATGGAAAATTAGTTCTGCAGCATGTGGGTTCAGCGCTATTAAAATAGATTTTTCTGATTATCCAAAGAATAAATGAAGATTATGTTTTTTCAATAAAATATCGCTATATAGCGATATTTTATTGAAAAAAAAACATAAACTTCATTTAAGCCGTTTCTTTCGCTGCAATCACACTTGTTATTGTGTTAACGTGGTCTCTGTTACGTCAGCGTCACGTTATAAAACGTCAGCGTCACGTTATCACCCGCGTTATCAAAGTAGATCCTCGATGTACATCCGTGGTCTGATTCCACGAAATTTCGCGGAATTGGCCGAGGCAGTTCCGATTGGATAATTCAGATCAGTTTACTGAGTGCACACAGTGAAGATTCCGATAAGACTAATGCTTAGGCTAATCGAAGTAGTTTGTGACTAATATCAACGTTGTTGGTCTTCTTATAACAAGAGAAAGTCACTGTGTTGTGTCCTTGAACAAGACACTAATCCTCTGCTTAGTACTGGTTCGACCTAACAAGACAGGAGAAAACGCCCGTCATGACTGAAAATTGTTAACTTGGACGCAAAGCATCAACACAAACAAAATAAATGAAAGGAGGAGTCATCTTGCTTAATTGAGCCGCGGCATGAGATGTCCAACAATTTGACATT
>CAXHUL010000145.1:982589-998008 GCA_964019695.1 Loripinus fragilis
GGTCAATATATCATGGTATAATATTTTGACTCCCCCCCCACCAAATATTAAAGAAAGGTATTTTGACAATGGAATACAGTGTCAACTTAGCTTCATTACTAAGAACATGTAAATATCACAGACAATTCTAGTCCATGGTTGACATATCTTATTGATTGGGGGGGGGGGGGGGTCAATATATCATGGTATAATATTTTGACTCCCCCCCTCCCACCAAATATTAAAGAAAGCTTTTTTGACAATGGAATAAAGTGTCAACTTAGCTTCATTACTCAGAACATGTAAATATCACAGACAATTCTAGTCCATGGTTGACATTTCTTATTGATTGGGGGGGGGGGGGTCAAAATATTATGGTATAATATTTGACCCCCCCCCCCCCCACCAAATATTAAAGAAAGGTATTTTGACAATGGAATACAGTGTCAACCTAGCTTCATTACTCAGAACATGTAAATATCTCAGACAATTCTAGTCCATGGTTGACATATCTTATTGATTGGATTGGGGGTGGGGTCAATATATTATGGTATAATATTTGACCCCCCCCCCCCCCCACCAAATATTAAAGAAAGGTATTTTGACAATGGAATACAGTGTCAACCTAGCTTCATTACTCAGAACATGTAAATATCTCAGACAATTCTAGTCCATGGTTGACATTTCTTATTGATTGGGGAGGGGGGGGGGTCAAAATATTATGGTATAATATATAGACCCCCCAACTAATATTCAAGAACTGTATTTTGGCACTGGAATACAGTGTCAACTTAGCTTCATCAATCAGATCATGTAAATATCACAGACAATTCTAGTCCATGGTTGACATATCTTATTGATTGGATTGGGGGTGGGGTCAATATATTATGGTATAATATTTGACCCCCCCCCTCCAAATATTAAAGAAAGGTATTTTGACAATGGAATACAGTGTCAACTTAGCTTCATTACTCAGAACATGTTAATATCTCAGACAATTCTAGTCCATGGTTGACATTTCTTATTGATTGGGGGGGGGGGGGGGTCAAAATATTATGGTATAATATATTGACCCCCCCCCCCCCCCCCCCCCAAAAAAAAAAAAAAAAAAAAAAAAACTAATATTTAAGAACGGTATTTTGACAATGGAATACAGTGTCAACTTAGCTTCATTACTTAGAACATGTTAATATCACAGACAATTCTAGTCCATGGTTGACAATTCTTATTGATTGGGGGGGTGGGGGGGGGGTCAATATATTATGGTATAAAATATTGACCCCCCCTCCACAAAATAATCAAGAATGGTATTTTGTAAAAGGAATCCAGTAACAAACATTTACATATTACAGACAAAACTATCCCTGGTTGACATTTCTTTTTAATGGGTGGAGGGGGGGGGGGGGTCAAAATATTAAGGTATAATATATTGACCCCCCCCCCCCCCCTCCAAAAATATTCAAGAATTGTTTTTATAAATGGAATCCAGTGACAACTTAGCTTCATCACACAAAACATTTACATATCACAGACAATACTATTCCCTGGTTGACATTTCTTTTTTATGGGATGGGGGTCAATATATTATGGTACAATATATTGACCCCCCCCCCCCCTCAATGATATAAAGGAACGACAACTTCAAAGCAGAAACCAATTACAGCTTTGCTTTATCATTTCGACCATTTATAGATCTTTGGTGACACAATATCAATGTTGATAGTACAAATTAAGTTTGGGTGGGTGGAGGGGTCAATATATTATGGAATAATATTTTGACCCCCCCCCCCTCCAGATTAGTTTAATTTGACGAAACAATTTTAGAAGATTGTTTCTATGCCGTTATGATAAATAAACCTTAAATAGTTATATTACATTATTTCTTTTTACAGTTAGTATGGGGGGTCAAAATATTATAGGGGGGGTCAAAATATTACAGTAATATTATGACCCGCGGGTCAATATATTATGGGGGTCAAAATATTATCTCACACCGGCAGATGACAACAAAAGCATGAAAAATCACCTAACATGCAAAGAGTTAAGATAACATATTTACTATAATAAAGCACAAAGTTGCTAATAATAAAGAATCGTACAATATGGGGCGCGTTGCGAGAAAACCTGTCTTTGGTGTTTCTGACACATATAAAGACTCAGCTTAGTCTGCTCTGCTTTATAGATACAGACTAACTGGAATAATGAAATGTTGCATCTAAGCTTTCCAGAGAGCAAATAACAATGGTGCTGATCAGACTGGAAAGATGTGCAGGCTGATCTGATTTTATTTCTGCTCAATATCTTGAGAAAAAATTGACAGAATTTCACCAAATTTTATATATGTATACATATTGACAAGATCTAGCTTGGGATTTTTACACATCATTTTACGTACATTTGTACCAGAGTATGGCCCTTGAATTACGCCAAAATTTTGTTTCTGCTGGTTATCTTGAGAACAAATTGGCAGAATTTTACCAAATTTTATATAAGCATTCATATTGACAAGATCTAGCCTGGGATTGTTACACACCATTTTTTGCACATTTGTACCAGAGTTATGGTCCTTGATTTAAGCCAAAATTTCTTTTCCACTCAATATATTGAGAACAAATTGACAGAATTTCACCAAATTTTATATATGCATTCATATTGACAAGATCTAGCCTGGGATTGTTACACATCATTTTTGGCACATTTGTACCAGAGTTATGGTCCTTGATTTAAACCAAATTTTTTTTCCACTCAATATCTTGAGAACAAATTGACAGAATTTCACCAAATTTTATATATGCATTCATATTGACAAGATCTAGCTTGGCATCATTACACATCATTTTTCGCACACTTGTACCACAGTTATGGCCCTTGAATTACGCCAAAATTTTGTTGCCGCTCAATATCTTGAGATCAAATTGGCAGAATTTCACCAAATGTAATAAAGCATTTATATTGACAAGATCTATCCTGGGGTTGTTACATGTCATTTTTCACAAATTTGTGCCAATGTAAAGGCCCTTGAATTATGCCAAAATTTTGTTTCAGCTCAATATCTTGAGAACAAACTGGCAGAATTTCACCAAATTTTATATATGCATTCATATTGAAAGATTTATGTTGGGATTGTTACACATCAGTTTTTACAGACTTGTACCAGAGCTATGACCCTTGATTTACGCCAGAATTTCGTTTCCGCTCAATATTTTGAGACCAAATGGAAGATTTTGACCAAACTTTATATAACTATTTATACTGACAAGATCTAGGTTGGAATTGTTAGCTGTCATTTTTCGCAAATTTGTAACAGAGTTATGGCCCTTTTTTGATTACAGAATTACGTTTCCATTCAATATCTTGTGAAACTTGGCCTTTAGATAATGAAAAGCGCTGCAGCGGGGCTAAAGTCAGATTCTCTGACAATTCTAGTTTGTGATGACTTTTGTCCTCTGCTGATAACTCAAATAATTGCATACTAATAGTTGGTCACTGTAGTTCGATAATTTGTTAGATTTACCTTCAGAACTGACTCTCCAAAGCGACACACTGTGAATGTAGCAGGGTCATAGCTTACAGAGAAAACATACCCATTTTTCAAAATATTATTTATGAAATTGTCCATAGCTGAAGCAAGTCAGCAGCATATCGAGGATCTTACACTTGTGATCATTTCATATGAAATTTATTAAACGAGCCTTTGGCGAGATAAATAAATTTAATATGAAATGATCACGAGTGTAAGATTCTGTTTATCATATGACCTTTTAAATGTGATTATATCACATTCTAAGTTTGTTTATTTCCATGAAAATTTTCATCATTGTAACAGACATTGTCATGACGTCACTTGTTCCCGCAGAAAGTGTTATGTAATGTGTGGTCATAACATTATTTATGACATGGCCTTATCCACTGAATAACAGTAACTTCATATTATAAACCATTGTTAACCCTTGTCCTGCCAAAAGTTTTGTCCTGAAAATGCCTTGTCTGCTGAAAACGTCTGCTGCATACATTTAATTGCACTTCAGACTAGTTTTATCATGGAAACAAAACTATGAACCCTAATTAAAGACATATGCGGCTATATCCAATGCGCACCTTTCCCGCGTCTGCAAACGGGGAAAGTTGTCTGGGTCCTGTTTTTCCACCCTTAACGGATTCGGATCAACACAGCTTCCGATATTCATATGTCATATCGGTGTTCCGACATTTTCGTCACAAAATACCTAATTAAAGTGTGTTCGAAATATCTAATGACATCTTTTCAGAACTGATCGTCTCAGCACAAAAGACAGATAAATGTAGCTCAGTCGAAATCAAACGACGTACACAATAACCCTGGTTACGAATACGATAGTGGCCGAGTCTATTTTATTTGTATAGTTATTTAGAGCGGCGCACGACCTGACCTCGTGGCTTAGTGGTTAGCGTGTCTGGCTACAAAGCCAGAGGACCAGGATCGATTCCCGGTTGCGCACATATTTTCAGTGTGTTTTTTCTTTCTTTTTTAACATTTTAATGCTAAATTACTTCATAAACTTGTAAAATGGCATCATCAAAATGACCAAAATGGTCATCCCCGAACTTTTTATATTGAATTACGCATGAAACCTATGGGGGTGGGGTTAAATTTGGCCCTCTAGAAAGAGAATTAGTTCGGTGACCCCAGATTTTTATTCTTTTTTCTGAAAGGTATTAAAATAGTCCATGAATTAAAAATAAATTTTCAAGATTTTCAATATCAGATTTTTTAATACATGATATATTCTAAAAACAAATTCCATTTTTCGACGAATTGCCAAAATATATCATGCAGTATCTTGTCACAGCATGGGATAACAAGTAAACATGCACATTTTCTTAAAATTTTGAGGTCATGGGCAGTAATTTAAGTTAAAAGAAAGAAGCTGGCTGAAAATTACAACCGTTTTAGCTCGATAATTAGGACTAGTGTTATTACCTTAAATTTCTAGAAAATTGGTCAAATGCTGTAAACTTCAATATGAGATTCTGAAAAAACAAGCACGGTGACATATCCTTTTTATTTCATAAATAGATAGCCCATGCATAAAACAAACTGTATGCAAAGTATTGAAAATATTTCAATATGGGAAGTATTTAGTAGCATATGTCCTTAAACAGCACATGAGCCGCAACATGAGATTTCCAAGAAAGTGGTATGTGCAACCAGCAAAGTCTCAGATCAGCCTGCTTGTGCGCAGTCTGATCAGAGCCTTTGCTAGTCACTTGAATATTCTATGAGTGTTAAGATACTGACCAAACATCATTTGGAGTTTCTAAGCTTAAAAGGAGGCTGCAAAGGCTGGCACCAGTCTACACTTGTCGAAATGCCAAGTTGTTGGAAATCACATGTCGCGGCTCAGATGTATTTTCTTTGCCAATTTAACCTCTATCTGGCACAAATCACTTTAGTATCATTCATTAAAATTTCTACTACTAAAGTTGGTTTGTTCAGATCTTTTGCATTATGAACGATCATTTCAGACTGGCATTCAATCTTCCTGCTGCAGAGAAACTGGATGGGGACACAGACTGTGTGATGTTTACACCTTACAATAAACAACATGTCTGGGGCAGGCTCTATCTCTCACAGAACTATATCTGCTTTGCCAGTAGGGTGAGTTGTTTTTGCTCTAAAGGGGGATGGATGGGGACACAGATTGTGTCATGTTTACGCCTTACAATAAACAACATGTCTGGGGCAGGCTCTATCTCTCACAGAACTATTTCTGCTTTGCCAGTAGGGTAAGTTAGTTTTTGCTCTAAAGTAGGTTGAGCATTTTAGTTTGTTTTGGACCTGCATAGGTGAAATTTTTCAATGAATGAGAGTTTTCACCATTAACGCTTAGCCCCATGGGGAATTTTTTCCACATTTTTGTTGTCTGCTGATTTTTTTTCAAAATTAGCTTTTTCGAAAAATTCCTTCAGGAAAACAATCAGAGTGTGAAACAGTTTGGATCCAGATCAGGTCCAACATAATGTCTGCCTGATCTGGGTTCAAACTGTGTGCAGAAGTTATCAGCAGACGCTACTAGTAGATAAAGAGTTTTATTATTGACAACTTTTTTTTTTTTAATTTTTATTTTTCAAGAAACATGTAACAGACAGAACATATATTTACATATTCAAACATTTTCTTACATATTATCTACTTATTGGAGCTATATCTATATACATATTTCTCTGGTTGTTTTAATTTCTTAAGATATATGGGGGAGGGTTGGGGGAATGCTCAGCTCAAGTAAAGATGGGACCTATCGCATGTGCCTTGCTCGTCGCAAATGTGACAGGCTCCAAAAGGACAAGAATTGCACCCCCTTTATACATTTTGTTTGTATCGTGTTAATCATATTGACTGCCACATATCCCATAACTCTGAGAAAGAATAAGGGAACTTACGCTACATCAGTAGTTTCATTGCCTTTCAACAAAACATACATATTCTTTATTTTATACATATATGATACTAAAGTCGTGTCCATAGAAGACGTCTGTTAAAATAATATCGTACAGAGCTGTCGTAGTGATCTCTTTAAAGCCCTTCTTTTAAGCGCAGTATATATTTCCTGTGCGACATTGGATAAACTATTAATATGCAGGTGTACACGGCTTACAGGTTATTGTTCACCCACCCGTGAAAATGTTTTCAAGATTATACATGTCTAAAGCTACCTGAAATCAAAGTGTGGCTATGTTTTAGTCTGCATTTTGTGGTGGGGGCACCGGTGAATTTTTGTGTATTTGCTGTGTTGATTCATTGAATACTGGATTTATAATATGTTGATGAGCTGTTTGGAGTGAGAAGCTGTCGGTGCATTCGTTGAGTAGTGAAATATGGAGAACTATCGTAAGTCGGACCCGCCGTTATGTGTGGAGCCTGCATCAACTTGATATTATACAGTACCTCCTGTTTCAAAGTTAATGCACAAGACATTCACTTCGAGAAGATACCGGTGAGTATCAGTATTAAATTACCGTATATACAGAAAAAATACGGACAACTTTCGAAAGTCGGGCCAGTCCACTATATAAGCGGCCTGCAGCGGCAAATATTATGCAGTATGCTCAACACATTCACGTTGTGACGATACCGGTGCATAGTTTATATTATATTACATCATATACCAAGAAATACGGATCGGGTCAGCCTAATACTGATATTAAATTACCGCATTTACTTCAAGAAACCGGAGCTATATCGAAAGTCGGGCCAGCCCACAATGTAAGTAGCCTGCTGTGACTGAATATCGATACATTTACATTGCCGAGATATAGTTTAGTATTATACTGATATTTAATTGTCGCATATAATTGAGCCGTGACATGAGATTTCCAACAATGTGGTATGTGCTACCAGCAAAGCCCCAGATCAGCCTGCACATACGCGCAGTCTGATCACAGCCTTTGCTAGTCGCTTGAATACCCCATGAGTGCCAAGCCACTGATTGAACACCATCCGGAGTCTCTCAGCTTAAAAAGGAGGCCGCATAGGCTCGCCCGAGTCTACACTTGTCAAAATGACACACCGCTGGAAATCACGTGTCATGCCTCATATTCTCTCGGAAATATGGCCAAATACCAATAGTAGGGCCAGCCCGATGTGTTAGAGGCCTGCAGCGATTAAACATTAAGCAGTATGTCTTATTTTAAATGCTCGAAACATTCTCATTGCCTAGATAGCGTTGAGTTTTCTACTGATATATAGCACAAGGAATATTAATACAATTCGAAAATCGGCAAGCTAGCTGTGTTAGCATTCTGCAGCGACTAAATATTATGCAGCCTGTATTATTTTAAATGATAAAGCTAGTCACATGGAAAATATAACGTTGAGTATTCTAACTATATTAGTTTACCGCATAATATATAACCTCAGGAGTCCGGACAGAAGTTAAATGTCGGGCCAGTCCGCTTTCTAAGCAGCTATAGTATAATAGGTCATATTCAGATGCTGAAACATTTACAAGGAGAACTAGTGACATTAGATTACCGCATATATATTATTGACAACTTAACCTGTTAGGTTTCAGTTGCATGAAATGCCAAATTGGTAATTGTGAGGTTGTAACTCGTAACTGATTTTTGATGTCACTCCTGCAGGATCTGTTTGAATAAGGAACTTTCACTGATGACATATTTTGTACTGACTTAAATTATGAAAGGTTCAATTTTGAAAATTAGCATCAACTCTTTGCATGCTGTGAAATATTTTATGCATTGTTGTAATTATGTCTCCCCCCTTCAGGGTAGGGAGACATATTGTTTTTCCCCGGGCGTCCGTCTGTCTGTCTGTCTGTCGGTCTGTCTGTCTGTCACAAATCGTGTCCGCTCTATAACTTGAAAACCGCTTAAGCTCTATTCACAAAACTTTATACAAATATCAATCAGCATGAGATGAAGTGCAGAGTGCAAGAATGGTAACTCTGCTTTTTAAACTTTTTGAGTTATTTCCTTTGAACTTTGTGCAGCGCAAAACTCATGTCCGCTCTATAACTTGAAAACCACTTAAGCTATATTCACGAAACTTTATACAAATATCAATCAGCATGAGATGACATGCAGAGTGCAAGAATGGTAACTCTGCCTTTTATACTTTTTGAGTTATTTCCCTTGGAACTTTGTGCATCACAAAAATTGTGTCTGCTCTATAACTTGAAAACCGCTTAAGCTATATTCACAAAACTTTATACAAGTATCAACCAACATGAGTCGACATGCAGAGTGCAAGAATAGTAACTCTGTCATTTATACTCTTTGAGTTATTTCCCTTCGAACTTTGTCAATCACAAAAACAATTATCTATGACTATTTTATACCAGGTTATGATTGTGCACTAGTTAACTACATTGACAGATATCTTTACTAGATATGAGCTGATTGTCTGCATGAAATGACTAGAATTTCAGTTAGAAATTGTATTTATTGTTTCTGTTTGAAATTGTATTTAATGACTCATGCTTTTGACATCAAAAGGGGGAGACATCTGTTTTTTCGTACAAAAACAGTTCTTGTCTGTTGACTGTTTTCATCAATCATTTTTGCAAAAAATTCTTTTAGGGACACTATCAGAGCGTCTAAAGTTTTGGATCCAAATCAGGACCTAGGTTCTGTCTGTCCTGATCAGGGCCCAAACTGTTTGTAAAGGTTATCAGCAGATGACAAAAGTGGCCTATAGCAAGGAAAGAGTTAAGTTTGAAAGCAGAGATCATAATAGTTTTATGAGTAATTTTTTTATTGTTTCAGGTAAAATATCTGGTGCGGGTGATTATACCACTGCGTGATGTTCAGCTGGTCGAGAAGAATGATAACCCAGTGGGTGGGGCAGTGTTCCCCAGTTCCATGGTGGTCACTACCAAAGGAAAGGTGTGTATATAGTTTTGGTACATATTTTATTTTCAATTCTGTGCAATTAAGCTGATATATATGAAGTCAAGAGATTGCAAGAATAAAATCTTTTAATAGAATTTTGTAGGTTTAATTAGGGGGCTATGAGGTCATAAACTCACAAATATGGCAGCCTTCATAAAGAAATAATGGTCACTTCATATGCATATAGCTTTTTTTTTATTTCTTGGCAGATTTTGGTACAATTTGCAGCAAAATTATTTGATTGATAAATTCTTTCTTTTAATGCTCCTTATATTTGATGAGTATTTCCCCATCTGGACAGATCTACTCAATAACATGGCACATTGATAACATTAAACTAGATATAGCATGGTCATGTCTTAATACAATACAACAACAAAATACAGTAAAACCTGTCTTAAGCAGCCACTCAAAAAAAACAACAACAAAGATCTTAATGACAAATGGTAGCTTAATGAAGGTCGAAAGCATTGCAGAAAGGCATTCTGCAATACTTTTGACCTGCATTCAGCGATAATTGATCTTGAAAACCAATTTTTGGTCTTTTTGAGAGTGGCCATTTTAGACAGGCTTTACTGTAGTTTACAACATAATCTATGATCTGCAGGATTTGTATGGTTCAAAATTACAAGCAACCCTGTTACAGGATAATCCTGTTATGATATGACCCTGTTAAAGGACCGACCTAGGAGCATGGTGGCTCAATGGTTGAGTGCTTGACTCGATATTGGGGGTTGCGGGTTCGAGCCTCACTGGAGCCACTGCATTTTGTCTTTGAGCTAGACCTTACATCCTCTGCTTAGTACTGGTTCAACGCAGGAAGACCCGTTCCGACATAACTGAAAAATTGACTGGGACGTAAAGATACAAAATAAACAAACAGACTGGACCAACCTTTTAAAATATGACCCTGTAAAAGGAGAAACCAGTTATGATATGACTTACAATACTGAACATGGCCATTCCTCAACATCAAAAGTTCAAAAATTTTCTAAGACATTGGAGAAATGCAGGAATGCATGAAGACAAGTAACCCTGCTACAGGAAAGACCTGTCATGACTCATTTTAACACTGATTTGGCTGTAACACTAATATGACACAACATAAATCCAGGTAGGCAAATGTTTTGAAAGTCAAATTGTGAATATTTTCTTAGCCATCAATTTAGAGGTTTGTTTTGAGTGCTCAAAAGAACCATCTCAGTGAGATGGCTCTTTTGAGCTACCACAACATATGTTTCGGGGAGCGCAGTGGCTCAGTGGTAGAGTGCTTGACTCGAGACCGAGAGGCCGCGGGTTCAAGTCTCACCGGCGTCACTGCGTTGTGGTCCTTGAGCAAGACACATTTATCCTAGCTTAGTACTGGTTCAACCCAGGAAGACCTGTCCCTGTTTAACTGAAAGATTGTTGATGGGACGTAAAGAATCAAATCAAACAAAACAACATATGTTTCGGTTGAGATGTAAGAAAATAATTACCCACTCTTATCTAGAGGCTTCAGACCTGTTTTAACATGACTTATTTTAAAGTTGATTTGGATATCCTATGGACATGACAGTATGATTGTGAATTCTGTCTCTTTAAAGCTGGTGGCAGTGCAGTGGCTCAGTGGTAGAATGCTTGACTCGAGACCGAAGGGCCGGGGGTTCAGCCTCACCGGCTTCACTGCGTTGTATCCTTGAGCAAGACACATTAACCCTAGCTTAGTACTGGTTCAACCCAGGAAGATCCGTCCCGACATAACTGAAAGATTGTTGACTGGGACGTAAAGAATCAAATAAAAATCTTTAAAGCTGAAAGTTGAGACAGAGTTTGCTTATAGCATTTGTTTAGTTGATTGTGTCAGATAAAACGTGTATGGTAGAAATATTTTTTGCTGAGAAACCTATGCATGTGCTTGCAGGGCTCTGACTTAGTAAGTACTCAGATGTGGAGTGGCAACAGAATTAATCCATTAATGCCAAACGGAATCTGAAATAACCATATTCTACACCATAAGTGCACATGCTCTTAGAAGTGCCTACTAAGTTCTTTTGAGTTATAAAGTCTATAACAGCTTCTGATTTCCAGCTAGTCCAACAGTGCAATTTCAGTATAACTCTTTGCATGCTGGGTAACTTTTCAAGCTTTTGTTGTCGTCTCCTGACTTTTTATAGAATTAGCTTTTTCAAAAAACTCTTTTAAGGAACATTATCAGAGTGTCAAACGGTTTGGATCCAGATCAGGACCGACATTCTGTCGGTCCTGATCTGGGTCCAAACTGTTTGCAACAATTATCAGCAGACAACAAAGTCGCCGCTTGCAAGGAAAGAGTTAATATGGATTCATCTTATGGATGAAAAAAACAACTTGTGGATCCTGTTCTGTTGGCTTTATCAGAAGATAGCTGATCTAGATCTACACTAGCTATAAAAGAGTATAAAATTTTGAAAAAAGTTATGCCAACAGTAGACTAACTAGGTAAATTATGATATTTAACAATTATTTGTTTGAATAGGCCATCATTCATCATTAAACCTTTTATATGTCTACAAGTTCCGCCTGCTGACAATCTTCGCAAACAGTTTGAAACCAAATCAGGCCAGACAAAACGTGGGGCCTGATCTGGATCCAAAATGTTTGACACTCCTATGGTATTCCTGAAAGAATGTTTTGAAAAAAATGATTTTGAAAAAAAATCAGCAGACGACAAACAAGCATGCAAAATTATCCAGTAGGTAAAGAGTTTACTGGGCTGATGTTCAGTACAAGCATTTTCAGTGGTTAGACCTATTTTATATATCAACCATTGAAAACACTGAAAAGGAGTAGCACTGGAGCATCATATCTGGGTCTATGCTGTGTGAAAATGATCCATGTTTGGGACCCTTGGCATTAATTGGTTAGAGGATATAACAGAACATGTAATCTTGAATTTGATTGGTCCATAGGTCAAGTTAAAATACGGCTATTTTGATAAGCTCTTTTTGTTGTACAGTACAACCAGTGTAAAACGGTCACTCAAAAAAAGACAAAACAAAGATCTTAATGACAACTGGTAGCTTAATGAAGGTCGAAAGTATTGCAGAATGCTCCCTTTGGAGCATTCTGCAATACTTTTGACCTGCATTAAAGATAATTCGTCTTGAAAACCATTTTTTAGTCTTTTTGAGAGTGGCCGTTTTACCTGTAGGTTTTACTGTATTTGCACCAAACATTTCTCATGGAGCCATTGGATTTGTCTCTGTGAAATGAATTTGATGAAAAAAAATCCATCTCATTGTCATCCCTGTAACTCTTTATCTCCTAATGACATCTGCTGATAACATTTGCAAACAGTTTGGACCCAGATCAGGCCAGACAGAAAGTTGCGCCTGATCTGGATCCAATCTGTTTGACACTCAGATAATATCCACTTCAAAATATTTTGAAAAAGTTGATTTTGAAAAAATTCAGCAGACGACAAAAAAGCATGAAAAATATCCCAGGGGGCAAAGAGTTAACTTGACCTATGGTATGGCTTGGTACCAGATATTGAGGCTTTATTGATTTTTATGGAGATTTTTTTAAAGAAAAAGATCCTTCTAAAATGAAAAGAATTTACAATTGCTTGGAAAAGGACCAAATTATATCCATTGTTTAGGCCAGAATTTTTTTATTAGTTGATTTACCAACCCTCTTGTAATTTTCCAGAAAGTAGAAATAAAAATTTATTTTTTTTATTTTATCCACCGGCTAAATATTATTTGTTTTGTTTAAAAAAAATTGTTTTTTGAGGTTCTGTTTGTGTATTTTTGAGAGTGACACTGTTAAAAGTGATTGTCCTATGCAGGAAAATTATGAAATATTTAAAGATTTAATACAGACGGTTGGTTTACTTTACTAGTTTTACTGTTACTGTTAGATATATATATATATATATATATATATATATATATATATATATATATATATATATATATATATATATATATATATATATATATATATATATATATATATATATATATATATATATATATATATATATATATAAAAGCTCTGAAAATGAAAAAAAAGCTTTGAAAATGACCAGTCAACTGGTCATTTTCAGAGCTTTTTTTTCGTTCCCCAAACCCTAAATCTGAAAAAAAATCCCGTAAATCAACTAATAAAAAAGTCTGGCCTTATATTAGCAATTACCTACAGATACTTGAATACCGAAGACTGAATATAAATAAGAAAATATTACTGTTAAGACTTAAGGAGACTAAGTCTGCAACTATGAACATTTTTTCGAAAATTTTATTTTCTTTTTAAATCATTTGTAAAAGCAGAATTAAGTTAAGTTTTCACAATAAATCTATTCACTATAGCTGGAAACTGCACAAAAAAGTGAATTGTCTTATAAAAACAGGTGTTTTTTCTCTTGTTGGTAATTATTTGCGTCCCTCCAATAATTATAGACAGTCAAGTTTTAACATAAATGCTGTTGTTTTGATACTGATAATTTGTAAAGATTTATGAAATTGGTAAAATGTATACCTGAAAATTAGTTTTTTTACTGTGTACTTGAAAAATAGAAACATTATTTCAAAAATTAAAAAATCAAAAGTTACAGACTAAGCAGCTTTAAGCTAATCAGTTAGTTAAGTGACTCATGGCACTTACTTCTTACACCAGTAAAATCCAGAAATCTGTTTCCTAACTAATTACTTATGTGGGCAAGCATTAATTATTTGCATGCGGGGTAATTTTTTTTATGCTTTTGGTGTAGCCGGCTGACTTTTTTCAAAATTAAATATCTCAGAAAAATCATTTCAAGACCTATCTGAGCCTTCACTGCTATGCCATGAGTGCTGGGTACCAAAATCTCACATGCTGATTCGTAAAATGTCCGACCATAATTATTTTCCTAGCACTCATTTTAACTCTTTGCTTTTGGGTAATTTTTCATGCATTTTTGTCGACTGCCGATTTTTTAATAAAAGAAAACTTTGACGAAAAATTCTTTCAGGAATACCATCAGAGTTGTCAAATAGTTTGAATCCAGATCAGGTCGAACATTTTGTCGGGCCTAATCTGGGTACAAACTGTTTGCAAAAATTTTGAGCAGATGACACTAGGAGGCAGAGAGTTAAACATGTGTTGGGTGCTTATTAAGACTGATCTTTTGACGGGTGCAGCACTTTTGAGGGACTTTTTCAAAATTTACTATGCGACCATATGTTTGAGCGAATTTTTACAATATGAATTAGCCAATATGTTTGAGTGACTTTTTCATAGGTATTCAGGTCCTTTTGTTACACAGATAAAACCTATTTTATCTGTTACCTCCTGCTCACCAAACCTGGAATTGGAAGTAGGATTTGAACATAAAACTGTTGTTAGTAACATCTAAAATCATCAACTAAAATCCCTAGCTTTCATTTGTTAATTAAAATAGTTTCTATATGAAAATCACTTAATAAAATCATAACTAAATTATGGCCACTGAACAAAGAACTGTTAACCCATAATATTATATTAAAAAGTGTTCACTCTTCAATATGTAGAAGTTAGTAGTCATATCGTATCACAAAGTACCTTTGGATAAAAAAAGGTCTGCTCAAACGTCCCGCAAACGTATTGTGAAACTTGCTGAAGGTTCCCTCAAATGAATGCATACAAAATTCGCCCAAACATATTTGCTCAAACGTAGTGTTCGCTCAAACGTATTGTGCCCCTTTTAACTACCCAAAACATATGTTTTGATTGAAAAATAAGAATTGACTATAAATCACACTCTTATCTGGATGCCTAATAATAATAATAATAATAATAATAATAATAATGATAATAATAATAATAGTAATAATAGTAAGGGAGCGCAGTGGCTCAGTGGTATAGTGCTTGACTCGAGACCGAAGGGCCGCGGGTTCGAGCCTCACCGGCGTCACTGCGTTGTGGTCCTTGAGCAAGACACATTTATCCTAGCTTAGTACTGGTTCAACCCAGGAAGACCGTCCCGCATAACTGAAAGATTGTTGAGTGGACGTAAAGAATCAAATCAAACAAACAAACAAAAACAAACAAAATAATACTTGTAGTAA
>CAXHUL010000145.1:998031-1050151 GCA_964019695.1 Loripinus fragilis
TCCATTGTTTAGAACTAGATAAGACCACCATTTTACTATTTTTATTCATGTTGTGCATGGGTGTCATCATTCAACATTTACAAACAAGAATTCTAACACACCTCGCTTGTAGAGCCAATGTTAAACAAGTTGGCTGCTTTTAAAAAGCCGCCAATAGTTTAGGTTTGAACAGCCACCAGTTTTTTTTTGCCGCACCAGAATTTGGCAAAATCACATCACCTTTCTAGTGGTACAAAATACTCAAAACCACTTTAATACATAAATACAGTCTTAAATTAGTAAAACATATGCATTTAGACCCCAAAATAAAAATTCTGTCATAGTGAAAAAAAAGGTCAAAGTTAAAAACCCCGCGGGGTTTTTCGAAAACCCCGCGGGGTTTTCAAAACCCCGCGGGGTTTTTAAAACCCTGCGCGGGGTTTTTCCCCCACATTTTCAAATGGGGGAAAAACCCCGCAGGGTTTTTTCAAAAAAATTAATATCAAAATAAGTTCAAGAAATAAGTTTGTTTGATTGTAATTATTTCAGAAAATGATTGGTATGGCTTAATTCCAACCTTTAATTTCCCCCGCGGGGTTTTTCTCCCATTTCAGATTGTGGGGGAAAAACCCCGCAGGGTTTTTTAAAAAAATAAAAAGGTTTGTTTTTAATTGTATTGCTTTACAAAACAATATAGAAGCTGAATTGAAGTTTTTCTCATCATTTGAAGCCTTTCAAGCAAAAAATAAAAAAACCCGCGGGGGAAAACCCCCGCGGGGTTTTTCCCCCACAAAATGAAATGGGAGAAAAACCCTGCGGGGTTTTCACCAAAGTGTAATTATCAGTTTTATTAATGATTGAGATCAGTTATACAGTTAGAGCTCATATAATTTAAGTTTTTACAGTAATTAAAGGCCATAAAACAATTCCCTCGATGCCCCCCCCCCCCTCGTCCGCCCCCCCCCCCTCGTCCGTCATGAGCTTTACCAAGTTTGCACCACCGAACTGCCCAAAAAATATTGTTCAGGTAGCACTGATATTATTTGTTTAGCATGATTCATTACATCCCAGTCAACCATTTATCCGTCATGTTAGGATGCGTCTTATGGGTTGAAACAGTTCTAACAGCAGATAAAGGCAATACAATTAATAACGGCCATTGCAGTACGGGTCATACATAACTGCAATCTTATAAACTAGTTAATATGTAGTACATTGACAGACAGTGCAGACCAGGATCAGATGCAGCAGAATGTAGCATCTGATCACGGTCTACATTGATTGTTTAGGAATCATAGAATGCAGTGGCGGATCCAGGACCACTTATGCTGGGGGTGCTTGATAGGTGGACACCGACAGTCAATATATTACAGGCACAAATAGCGCAAATCAGTTTCCATATAGAACTGTGTCCCATAGAAGCAAGATACTCAATTAGTCTATATACCACTCCCCTGAGTATTTGGCTTTCTGGTTTCAGAGATTTTTTTATCAATTTATTTTGTTTAAAAAAGCAAATGTCCCTGGCGCGTGATCAATTTGAACCCCAGGTGCGTGGTTGGGTTAACGTATAGAAAACACTAAACACTAAACTTTGCTACATATGAAAAGTATAAGCTGTGGACAGAAGATTTTTTTTAAAAAAAAGTTTTTCCCCATTATGATTATGGACGCTATTAAAGCCTAATGATCGTCAGTATTTGGTAAATTTTGACCCAAGATGCATGGTTGGCAGAATTTTTGAGACTACAAGCTGTGGGTCTGATGGTTTTAGGGATATTTTAGCTAATGACTCCATGGCTAGTATAGACACCAGGAGCATGGATGGCAGGATTTATGTAGGTGACCACAAGACATACATCTATAAGCTGTGGGTCTCTCCGTTTCAGAGAAAAAGATTTTTAATTTTTTCCCGTTATAAGTCTATACATATACCAGTCAGCCCAAAAACCACATGCAACCTTTCCCCTTCCATACCTGATGATGCTTTATATTTAATTTGACTAAAATTAGTCCGCTGATATACTTCTTTGAAAACATGAACGGAAGATGCCATGACGAACATTGGACCATTGGTACACTAAAACTTCACATGAGTTTTCGTAGTCATGTGAGCTAACAATATTGTTACTCAACTGGGTCCGCATTAGTTGATTGGAGGGGAAGGTAGTGAAATAATTCCTTACTGCTCCCATCTAATAGATACAAAAGGGCCTGGAGTGGAGCTTTGCCAGTGATTGACAACTGTCCTTCTTTCAATAAGAAGGAATGGGAATGACTGTAGAAAATAGTTTATGACCAATTTCAACATTAGAATGGAGCTGGGCGGGGAGAGCGAACTCATGACAGCCTGATCGCTAGTCAGACCCACATCCCACAGAGTTGACACACACATGCACGCACGCACAATATGCAAGACTGGCATCGCTGATAGGATAGTGTACAGGAGCTTGAAGTTCGATCCCTAAATCACCCCTATAGCCTCAAAACCAAAAGCTCACTATGTCATTACGTATATAGGCTATATAGGTGATATAAGGACCGAACTTCAAGCTCCTGTGGATAGTGTCAAAATCTTATGTGCTAGTTCATTTTTAAAGCGTCTTATCGCACGCAATGTTGCTCAGAGAAGGCTGAAACTTTGATGACCCGAATCAGAGTGTGCATCCGTGTTTGTCAGAAAAAAATAAAGACTCCAGCAAGACTGCTAACAGGTCATGGAAAGAGCACCACGGCAAATGTGTGCGGCGATTTGTAAAAAGAAAAATGTTGTTGGAGAAAAAGCGTCAAAAAGTGCTTATGACTAATTATACCCTCCGATTTTAAAACTATATATCCTTTGAACATTTCACTTTATGGGAAACCTGATTTTGCTGCAGTGTCACGCACGCACAATATGCACAGACTTGCATTGCAGATACGATAAGTATCAAAATCTCGTGTGCTAGGTCATTTTTTTTCTTTTTTTTTTAAACCGGTCTTATCCCAATCAATGTTGTCCAGCGAAGGCTCTCGCTTGGATGACCCAAATCAGAACACGCATCCGCGTATGTCAGCGCATCATGAAGAACCCAGCAAGACTGCTTATAGGTCTTGGAAAGAGCAGTAAGGCAAATGTCTGAGGCAATTTTTAAAAAGAAAAATGCGGATGGGGAAAACGCTATTTCTACCGTCCGATTTTAAAACTAAATCCTTTGAAAAATTCATATTATGGGAGATAGCTGCGAGAGAACTTGATTTTGCTGCTAGCGAACAGCAAAGGCACAGATCAGACTGTGATTATGTCAAAACCAGTGTATTTGTCTGTTGAAATTGTAACAGATAACTCTATCTCAGGCAAAATTTCTATACCACAGCTAGTCTCTGTAGCTGAGCAAAATGGATTGTCCCTTACCTGGTCGCAACCCCAGTATTTATGTCAACATGCTTGTGTATCAACTCTGCATGCTAACTGATGTTATCTGCAGACTTTTAATTATATTAACTTCTATTAAAAATATCTTTCATGCCTCGGACCGGGTCCGAGTGCATGTATACGTCATATTTTCAAGCAGTTTGAAACCTTATAAAATTTCGGGCCTGATCTGAGTCCAGACTGTTCACACCAGTGGTGATTCATGATGAAAGAGACCGACAATTTCAAAACAGACCACGGGTATTCTATCAGGTCGCGCGCGTCTTGTCAGTGGCCATGACGCATGAAAATATACATTACATATGAAAAATTGTCAAACTCCAAATACATAACCGCCCTTTCAGCAGTTTGCAGGAATATCGTTTTCAATAATGAACGCATGATTTGAGGAAAGCATTTCGCCAGTTATCAAGACTTGTTTATAAATTTATACAAAATGTATTAGTTGATTGGAATAGGTAATTGTTTAGAAATTCTCTTTTCCCACTGACTTGAAGATAAGGCTATCCAAATTTAGGTCAGGTTGCCTAGTTACGCAGTCGGTCAGCTGATTTGCTCTCCACTGATTGGTAAAACTTAATTTTATGATTAGGTGTGACAATTAACAGCCGTTTAAATCTCTAGGGTGCTGACTTTAAAACCGGCCTTACAGAACATGCTAAAAGGTGCCTACCGTACATTGAGAAGAAAAAAGGTAGGTTAAGATATTTTTACCATGGACTCAGCTGGGGGTGCTGAAGCACCCTAAGCACCCCCCCCCCCCTAAATCCGCCACTGGAATGGGTTGGGCATCTTGTCTTGTGCGGAAGACAAGATACCCAACCCATTCTATGATTCCCAATTTCACAGATCTTGATGTACCAATTCCGGCTCCACAGTGTCTTCCATGTATCCAACGGTCCATGACGTGGGTCGCGCCTATAGCAATGCACCAGACTCCTGGGGAGTACGGATTGGGAATAAAAAAAAAAACTAAGATGGCAGACACGATTACTAAATCTGCCTGGCAATCTATTTTCTACTTATTACAAAAGTATGGAGATTTACAAGAAAAGTATTACCGGAATGTGTTCACTTTGACAACTAGCTGATGAAAGGTAAATTGATTTTGCCTTGTTAATTAGTTTTTTGCTTCTTTCATTTTGCATAAAAGCTGACAAGTTCCCCACCCCCTGGCCCTGCCTCTGTACACAGAAAATAACCAGTGATTAACTGTGATTTGCAAATAAATTTGTGTTGAGTTGAGTTGAGTGAAAGAGTTGACTACTTGCGAGACAATACAGTCAAAGGGCTGTTAACAACTTTTGCGCACCCAGGACAAGTATTAAATTGGATGGAATTGTGGTAGATTGGAGAATAGCTAAGGAGAATGGTCTCACTGTTTGAGTAATTGAAATTTAGCTTTAATATTTGTGATTAAAAACATGTTGTGGATGCTCAGGGGGATCACCTCATTGAGATGGTTCTTTTGAGCACCCAAAACAGGTGTTAAAATTGAAATTGATGGATGGGATCATAGTTTCTCCAGTTTGCCTAGTTGGAGGGCGGTTTTCTTGTTTACAATGGAAAAAAATGTCATGGATGCTCACGAGGGCCATATCCTTGGAGACGGTACTTTTGAGCATCCAGGACAAATGTTATGTCCAGGTCACACATTCACGGTTTTGACGCAGGATTAGCCAAGGATACGATCCTGCATCATCTGTGGCAATCCGTATTAGTCTGTATATTTCCATATTGCATCCGTAATCATACGTAGTAGTACTTGCGTTGTGCATCCATATCGGACTACGAGGTGATCCGTGAATGTGTGACCTAGGCATTAAATAGATGGATTTGAGAGTTTCTTCATGGTCATGTTGCATATCAAATTAATTGGAGTCAAGAATGCATCAACATGATCCCAAATATTTTGACTGCAGTCCCCCTCCCATGACTGGGAATGGGATCAATAGGTCAAAGTTCAAGCTTTTTCAGAACTTGGTCATTGTTACATATCAAATAAAGGGAATCACAAAATGCAGCAACACGGTAGCAAATATTTTGGCAGCAGACCCCCTCCCCCCCTTCCCCTGGGGATTGGGTCAGTAGGTCAAATTCAACTTTTTCAGAACATATCAAATTAAGAAAGAGAATCGCAAATGCAGCAACTCGGTAGTAAATATTTTGCTCTCCGACCCCAGCCCTCAGACCCTAGGGGTCAAAAGGTCAAACTTTAACTCTTTCAGATCAATGTCATGTTGCATATCAAATAAAAGGGAATCTCTAATGCAGCAACATGGTCGCATATATTTTGTCTGCAGACCTCCCCCTACACTCCCATCTCGACCCTGGGGGTGGGGTCAATAGGTCTAAATTCAACTTTTTTAGAACATGGTCATGTTGCATAACAAATTACAGGGAATGGAGCATAGAGCACCATGCAAGCACATATTCTCTCCTTACACACACACCCACAACCTGCGGTTTGGATTAAAGGGTAAAAATTCTGAATGTGGTCATGTTGCATATCAAATTTAGGGTAAAGCAGTATAGACTAACATAGAAGCAAACACTTTGACCTTACACACAACCCTGACCTCTGGGTCAGGTTGAAGTCAGATATTGAAATTATACAGATTAGTTTATTTTTTATTGAACTAACCGCTGAAAACTAGTTGATAGGCTTATAACTTTGATCTGTATGATACCCAAGGTGAACTTAGGGGTTGGAGAAATGGGATTTATATTTTGTCATTTATAAGTTTCTCTAAAGTAACCCTTCGCCCGGGATATAAATTCGACAAATTTGCCTTGATTGACATCTGTTTGGCAAGGAGACACATCCGATTCTCGGAATTCAAGTGCTCATATCCTTATCTTATTGTTTCAAGCTGTATATACCATGTGCAAATTAATTTGAATAAAATATAATATTTAATCCAATTGAAACTGCTGAATCATTTAAGATTCATAGCTGGATGTTGGGCCTAATAATACTTTTCCAGTCTTCAATCTTGGAAATCTGGGTGATATTCATTCGATTTCATGTGATAATATAACTCAATATTTCCCCATTCACATATATTTGTTAAAGATGGCCCACCTTAGCTTTTCAGCAAGGGGTCAATGGCTTTAGATTAAACACTGTTTAGCCTGACCTAATATAGAGCCTTGTATATTTTCAGTCAGACTGAAAAACAGTAAGGATTCTGCTCAGATAGCTCCACAGACACCAGCTGATCTTAATTGACAGTACATGTATTTGAAAAAAAGGATAAATCCACAGGGCAGACTCAGCAGGACTTGGTTTATATTTAAATGTTCTTCAGAGCATCAACATGCAGCAGCTGCCATCCAGCAGTCTATGTCAGAAATGCAGGATTAACATGGTTTTCAGTAGCCAGGAGGCTGTAGAGGCTTCTTTGGTGAACACATACTTCACTGACAAGAGGGACATCAGGCAGGCAGTTTGGTCCCTCAGCTGAACATGCTGAATGGTGATAAATGAGGTAAGATTTTGACCTTAGTACTGTAGTAAATATTTTTGAGCTGATTGGATTACTGCAATACATTAAGAGACTGACCCAGAATCTAGGTAGCTGTACAATTATCTAAATAAGTAAAACAGATGTGTTTAGCACAAATCCCCCACCCACATTCTTCCAGAGCACTGCAAGTCACCAATGGTTATGTACTAAGTACTACTAGTCAATTGTATAGGCTCAAGATGAGCTATTGTGATCATAAGATGTCTGTCAACAATTTCCTTTAAATAATGTCTCCTATACCAATTGGTGGTATTTCACCAAACTTCACAGAAATCCCGCTTCAAAGCACTTAATGAGCTATTGTGATCGTTAGAAGTCTGTCGTCGTCTGTGGTCAACATTTGCATCAAAGGACATCTCCTAAACTTCTTTCTGGAATTTGGCCAAACTTGGCAGGAATGATCTTTATATAGCCCTCTTTGATAATTGTTCAAATGATTTTGGTCAACACAGGCTAAAAATAGATTTTCAAGATGTAAAATTTAAAAAATATTTTTGTCTGAAACCACAAGACATACAGATTTGATATTTGGTTTGTAGCATCATCTAGTCAACCTCTACCAAACTTGTTCAAATTATGCCCATGGGCCATAAATGGGCCTGTCCCTGGGGTTACATGTGATAAATAGGCTTCTATAGGGAAAACATAACAAGAAATATCTTTAAAAAAGATATTCGGCGGCTCTCAAATACTGACGATAAACGCAACCAAATTCGCTGGTCTAGACGAGGGCGCAACACCCTTGGGCCCTTATAGTGCAACGAGAGGATTTACATGGTAGTAGCACGACTGATATGCCGATAGTCGGTCGGTTGAAAATGTCCGATAAACAAACAATTTTAACACAATTTACTCGAAAAAAACGTTGATTTTTTCTTTGATATTTTCCGACTTGAAAAGGGGATTTTTCATCCGAACATAGGAGAAAAGAAACGTTTTGGCATTGGGAATATAACCGTATAACGGCCAAAAAAGGCTATTGTCGAAATATATGAAACAGACTATAATCATGTCCAGAGATGGGAATTGGAAAAGTTACAAATATTTTATTTAAATAACGTAATATTACTGTAAAGTCCATTCGAATTTAGTGGGTTATTTTATAATGCACTTCTTTACTGTGTGCAAGGCATGTAAACAATTTTAGTGACAGCAATTTACAAATACTGTACATCGGGGGTTGACCTATATTCGAGACGAGGTCGTTAATACATTTGCATTTTTAGACCAAGTGCACAGACTGGTTCTCTGCCATTTACATGTATGTTTTCAAGTTTAGTTACATGTTTAATAAGATTGTAAGGACATTCTGAGTATCAACCAATGAGAGCATCTTTTTCCAGTCGGTGTGATGAATATTACAATTTAAAAATGCTTCTGATTGGTGAAAAATTTAGAGCTAAAGTGATATTAGAACGGCGGCCTTTTGGCCGCCGTAAAAAATCTTCTTGTCTAAAACCACAAGGCATAGAGCTTTGATATTTGGTATGTAGCATCACCAAGACTAGTGGACCTCTACCAAGTTTGTTCAAATTATGATCCTGGGGCCGAAAATGGTCCTGTCCCAAGGGGCCACATGTTTTACACAGGCTTATTGAAAACATGAAAAAATCTTCTTGTATGGAACCACAAATCATAGAGCCTCGATACATCTAGGGATGACAGGATATGCAGGGCTGTGGAAATACCATGCCCAACTTGTCCGACCTGGTCCCATTTCATTCAGGACAAGTTGAAAATTTCAATTTACTTGTCCTTGGACAAGTGCAAAATTTGTCATCAAGTTAATAAAATTTTGTATTTCATAATTAGATTAATTATTATGAGTTCACATGTTGCATTGAAAACAGTGTGGATCCTGAACAGCTGGCTTCATCAGAAGCCAGCTGATCTGGATCTACACTTTTTACAAGAGAGTTGATATCTGCATGGTTTCATACTGTTTTCGAAAGTGTAAATTGTTTAAGCACAGATAGGAATAAGGCTTAAATGAAATATATGTGTGGTTCCTGTTGCCTACCTACCCTTTTTTTTCAACCCCCTAAACATTAAAATGGTCTTCTGAGAAAAATACCTAAAATGGGCACTTTTTCAGATTTTTATCACTATTTTCTTTGTTAAATGTTACAACAAAATTCAATAATTTCCCTACCTACCTACCCTAAATTTTGTTGGTATGCAACAGGAACCACACATATATTTCATTTAGGCCTAAGCTAATCTGACACTATCGGACAAGTAAAATTTTCTTTGGACAAGTACATTATGGCCATTTACTTGTCCCTGGACAAGTAGAAAATTTTACTATTTCCACGCCCCTGCAGGATATGTGAATTATGTTTTCATAACAAAATTGGTGATGAATATCATTATTTAATTGAGTGTTCTTACTTTAGTGATGCTAGAAGGGTTTATCTGCCAAGGAACTTGCTTGCTAGACCAAATACTTTTAGGCGCCTTATGTGTTCAGGTGATACTCAGGAACTATTCAAGATAGCAAAATACTGTAAAATAGTGCTAAAGACATTTCAAGAAATTTTCAGGAATATATAGGTGTTTGTTACACCATTTCGTATAGATCTCATTGACATATTATGGATATCACAGCCATTATAATACATGTTAATGAATTTTTTTGCGTCTAGTCATCATGGAACTAGTCAAGATACTCTGATGAGTATTGAAACCATATACATTCTGCATGATCTCTCAGGGTTTCTTCATGTTTTGCACTGAAGTATTGCTATTCATAGATCCAGATAAGGAAATTTTATTTGCGTAAACTTTAAATTATTCTCTTACCGATTAATTTGAACATGTGTTTTGGGTGCTCGAGGGGACTGTCTCATTGAGACGGTTCTTTTGAGTACCCACACCACATGTTTTGGATGAGAAATGAAGAGGATAATATTCCAATATGCACTCTTATCTGGAGGCCTGGCTGTTTTATTTGCGTAAACTTTTAATTAATTTCTTACCCATTAATTTAAACATGTGTTTTGTGTACTCAAGGGGACCGTCTCATTGAGACGGTTCTTTTGAGTACCCACACCATATGTTTTGGATGACAAATAAAGAGGATAATATTCTAATACGCACTCTTATCTGGAGGCCTGGCTGTTTTATTTGCGTAAACTTTTAATTAATTTCTTACCCATTAATTTAAACATGTGTTTTGGGTGCTGAAGGGGACCGTCTCATTGAGACAGTTCTTTTGAGTACCCACACCATATGTTTTGTATTGCTATTCATAGATCCAGATAAGGAAATTTTATTTGCGTAAACTTTTAATTGTTTTCTTACCCATTAATTTGAACATGTGTTTTGGGTGCTCGAGGGACCGTCTCATTGAGACGGTTCTTTTGAGTACCCACACCATATGTTTTGGATGAGAAATAAAGAAAATAATATTCCAATACACACTTTTATCTGGAGGCCTGGCCGTTTTATTTGCATAAACTTTTAATTAATTTCTTACCCATTAATTTAAACATGTGTTTTGGGTGCTGAAGGGGGCCGTCTCATTGAGACGGTTCTTTTGAGTACCCACGCCATATGTTTTGGATAACAAATAAAGAAAATAATATTCCAATACGCACTCTTATCTGGAGGCCTGGCTATTCTCATCTAAAGTGGTGTTTAATTGCTTGGAGTTTGCTTCAAGTAGACATGAATACCCACTGAGGAGAAAATGCTGATTCTCGTAATCATATTTTAAACTTTCCTCAAATGTTTATTTGTTAGTATGTTTTGACTTGCACCCCGGTTAGGGGTTTTGGTCAATGAATAAAACTCTCAAAACTCTCAAACTCTCGATATTTGATATGAAGTATAACCTAGTAGACCTCTACCAACTTTGTTCAAGTTATACCCCTGGGGCCAAAAATGTTCCCGCCTCAGTGGTCACATGATTTACATAGGCTTTAAAAAGGAAAACCTGAAAAAATCTTCTTGTCTGAAACCACAAGGCTTAGATATTTGGTATGTAGCATCACCTCTAAGGGGACCGGGAACTGATTATATCAACATATCCCAGGAGTCAAAAGCTGAGAGGAACTCCGAGGCTATCATCTGGCAAATGGATGCATCTGATTGGATGATGAGGCTAAAGTAAAAATATATTTTATTCTCTAGCAGATGCAAAAATTAATTTTCTTCAAATTGGTACATAGTTTACTACCAGATGCATTTATATTTTGTTTTTTTAGAGCAAAAAGTAAAAATAGTGATTTCTAATAGGAACTGGGACGGGGTTTTCCAAAAATATGGCAGCCATTAATCAACATGCAACAGTTGAAAAAAAAAGCAGGTGAATGTATGTTTTTTCAATGCTTATTCCCCTTATTCATGGTTTGGCTTGAATTTAAGGCATATGGTGATGCCCCACATGTATTGTGAGATGCAGAATAATCTGTCGAATACTAGGGGTTCACCATTGGGGTCTATGGGAGAAATAATTAGTTCACGGTGCCCTATACTATTTCTTCAAGTGGATGAATTTTGTTGCTTTTGAGGTAAATTGTCCATTTCTAGGAATGCTTTGAGCATGCTGCTGATAAATTAATACCTAAACATGGAACACATGTACATATTTTGGGAAAAAATTGAAAGGAGCCTTCAAAAGTACTCTGTAAAGGGGGGTGGGGGCTGCATATCGTGGTCGGGTAGCTCTGACCGCCACGGATATGGTCGAAAGACAGTAACCTGGTGCACAACAGGCAAGCAAAAAGTTGAACTGGCTCACAGAGTGGCCTATATGCTACATAAAAAGGTAACAGAGCTTCCCCGTACCAATGATGCTGGTGATTTAATGGACGTCAGCCACCTGTGCCATGAGAAACTGTGCATAAACCCAGATCACCTGGTTTTCGAACGTCATTCAGAAAATATGTCACGTGATGCTTGTTTTAGACTTGGAAGCTGCACGACGGAGCATTCTCCATCTTGCATTTTGGGATAGGATGATTGCTTTTTGTTGTTATACTGTAAGTGTGATCCTGTTTAGTTGTTTTTTTAGTTGTTTGTCTCAATGTGCAGCTCTTCAAAGTGTAACAATGGTCCTTGCTTACTTTGGCTCTCAATTGCCTTGTTTTGGCCTTTTTAAGAAGCAATTGGGCTTTTCTATAAGATATTTTCTCTTGGTGCTTTTCATATAACTTTGTAAAGATTATTTCTCCTAAATTTACGCTTGATTTTTCTTTTTGCGGACCCACAACGCACTTGGTTGTTTTCAAAACATTTCTGTTCGGCCAAAAGTCCAGCCGACACTTTACTATTTGAAGGGATAGAACAGCCAATTGCTTCACAAAGCTTCAATATTGCCTCTCCGGGACCATTGTTGCATTTGAAGACTGCACAATGAGCCCTTCCTGAAAAATTCCTGGCAAATGTCACATTTTTAGGCAATGCATGTCTAATAACATTATTCACAGATTCAACTTTTTGTGAGTTTGAATTAAGTTTGGTCTTTTCCACAATGCTCGCCCCAAGACGATAGTCAATACAGTCTCGTAATACTTTTTCCGAGCCTATTTTCACCTTCAATTTGAAAAAGTAAGGTAAATATTCACTTTTAACAAGCCAATTGTTGTCACTGTCTCCCATACAGACAGTAGACTGTGACAGACATAGCCTGTGGTCACCCTGATAGCATGCTATGATGGCGTCAGTAGTCATATTTATGTGTTTTTGAAGCATTAGCGTGTCACCGTTTACTTTTCTATGAATGTTTTGAAACTCCGATTGGCAGCGCATGCTTAGATCAACAGCAAAGCTGTTTAATTTCTTCTCTCTACATCTTTTTGTCACCCCAGGCATCATGTTAAGAAGAGACCTTCTACTCTTCATATGCTTTCGATGATTCTGTGAAAGATGTCGTGTATCCATTTGGTGCACTGGGGCAACAGACGACATATTTGCAAGATGGAGGTCTTCTGCGGCTCTAAACGCACTGGTGTCTGGATCCGTAGTGATGTATTGTACTTGTAGCTGATCCTCTTTTAGCTGGAGTAAACAGGATTTCGCCCACTGTCTCTCATCCCCAATACTCTGCTCCATTGGGATGGTTGCACTACATTTTTCTGACTTGATGTCACACTGTATCTCATCTGTTGAAGAGTGGTAACCATGTTTACTGCACAATTTGCTTACATCCTCCATGGCGATAACTTGCTTCTTTCTCGTCACATTTTCAACAACCGAGTAGCTGCGCTGTGTTGCAGGCTGGAATGGAGTCTTCCCTATCCCTGAATATAGAGGTTTGTTAAACATTCCATCAGACTGAATGGCTATATCTGTTTCTGGCTGTCATCTTAATAAATTTATGGTCTTCAGAGACTTTCTCCTTGCTTTCATGTCACTCTTGTTGACATTTTCAATAATTTTGCATACTGCATTTGCACATTTTTTGCAGACAGTCCGACATTGGTCGTGGCAGGTTTTCTTCCGGGCTTTCCGGTTTTTATCTCTTCATACAGGTTATACATCTGCGATTCGTACTGACAGCGATCACAGATTACTTTTTTTCTCCAACATAGCATTCTCTGTTGTTCACTTGCATAATCAAAATCTAACCGTCCATCACAGGAAGGGCTTGTTTGCTGGTGTTGGTGAAAAACCTCATTCAACATGTCCCATAGCCTTCTAGTATGAAGGAGTCTGTAGCAATCAGAGTCTCCACTGAAACCGTAAGAAAAGACATGCTCATTTTTAGGTGCAAAAACCCGAACACATGATCTGACATGTGCCATTATACAAGCCAGCAGCGTGAAATTGCAATTATTTTTTATCCATCAGTAAAAGTGTGTGTTTTGGGGTCACTCAAAAGAACCGTCTCATTGACCGTCTCATTGAGGCGGTCTTTTCGAGTACCCACAGTATATGTTGTGGTTCAGAAATAAGATAAATAATCTTCAGCTGCTACAGGCTCTTATCTGGGGTCCTGCAGCAGTGTGTTTTGGTTGCTCAAAAGAACCGTCTCATTGAGACGGCTCTGAAAAAGTATTAAAAGACTGTATTGACTACCCACAACATATGGTTTGATTGAGAGAGAAGATAAATAATTTTCAGCTACCCGCTCATATCAGTGGTTCTCAAAAGAACAGTCTCATTGAGACGGTTCTTTTGAGTACCCACAATATATGTTTTGGTTGAGATATAAGATAAATAATTTTCAGCTACAAGCTCCTACCTGGGGTGCTCAAAAGACCGTCTCATTGAGACGGTTCTTTTGCGTACCCACAACATATGTTTGGGTCGCGAAATAAGATAAATAATTTTCAGTTGGGGGGCCTGCAGCCCATATTGTATGATGATAGTGTGATGCATTTTAGCAATGACTTGTTATCCCCCGAGGAAGTCGGAGGGATATAGTTTTGGCGTCGTCCGTGCGTCCGTCCGTCTGTCCGTCCATTCCGTCCGTCCGTCCACACTTTTTGTCTGTCCGGAACCATATCTCAGTACCTATTGGTCAGATTTGATTCATTCTTGGTACAAATGATTAGTACCATAGACTCTCGATATCCTATAAGTTTGGTCAAAATCAATACCTCAACACTTGAGTTATTGCCCTTGTTTAAGTATAGGCAATTATAATGCAAAACCTATATTAGCTTTTTTTGTGTGATAATCTTCACATTTCATCACTGCTATTATATTTAACAACTTCTCACTATACACCATGATTACCCAGTGCCTGTAGATAAGCATGGCAGTGTCAAAGTTTTACCCCACCCCTTTTGACCCCGCCTAAGGGGTCAAAAGTCAAATATTTAAATTTTGCAATAACTAAGGCAATTGTTAATATTTTTTGCTGAAATTTTGCATGCAGGCAGAGCAACAATAGATATGAAACATATCAAACGGGATTTCAGTTTGAAGGTCTAGGTCCGAGCCTGTGAGGTGGACTTAGGGGGTGGAGCTGAGGCCAAAATTAAACTTTTTCAGAATATGGTCATGTTGCATATCAAATTAAAGCTGACGACGCTGGCAGCAACATTGTAGCAAATATTTTGCCCACAGACACACCCTCGACCCAGGGGTTGGGGTCAAAAGGTCAAACTTTGTCTTTTTCTGAAAGTAGTCATGTTGCATATCAAATTAAAGCTTAGGACGCTGGCAGCAACATGGTAGCAAATATTTTGCCCACAGACACATCCTTGACCCAGGGGGTGGGGTCAAAAGGTCAAACTATATCTTTTTCTGAAAGTAGTCATGTTGCATATCAAATTAAAGGGAATTGAGCACAGAGCACCATGAAGGCAAATATGCTGTCATTACACACACCAATGACCCCTGTGCTGGGGTCAAAAGGTCATTTTTTTCTTCTAAAAGTGGTCATGTTGCATATCAAATTAAAGTGGAAGAAGTGTAGACCTACATGCAAGGTAACACTTTGAATTTACACACACCCTTGACCTCTGGGGTTGGGTTTAAAGGTCATATATCGAAATTGTGCAGATGCAAGTATATTTTTTTGTTTTGAACTAAGCACTAAAACGTACTTGACAGGCATTTGTTATGATCTGAATAATACTGAAGGTGAACTAAGGGCTAGATAAAATGGGATTTATGTTTTGTGATTTACATGTTTCTCTCAATAACCCTTCGTCGGGGGATATAAATTCGTCGAATTTGCCTTGTTTCCCTTGCATTGTAGAAATTTTGGCTGACAGTAAATTTTTACTGAAATTTAATGATTTTTAACCCCTCCCCGGGCCCCAGGGACCAGGGCATTTTTTTTTCGCTGTTGCACGCCCCATTCATGTGAATGAAAAGTTAAAATCATATGAAGTATACGCATGTCACTACATTCAATGGGGTCCACTGGGTCTGGGACCCAAATTACTGCCTTTGGGTCCAAAATAATGCATTTAAAGCTTATTTTAGGACATTTTGGCTATTTTAATGTTAAGTTTATCGATTGCTATGAGCAGCGTTCACCAATTGAAAATGAATTTTTGAAAAAGTGTTTTCGATTGCCATTTTGATTCACCTCTCCTTTTTTAAATCATATGTAGCTCAATTAAAATTGCACATTGCATGGTGAAATTTGTCTGGTATTTAGGGAAGACATTCAAATGTTTCACCATCCAGCCACTTGTGTATTATCCCTTTTCAAAAAGAGAAAAAACATCACTAAACTGAATTTTCATCTTGAAAACATTGTAAAAAATGATCAGTTAATATCACAACATTTATAATTGGAAATCAGAAACAACACCTGCATAGAACAAATCACGATATATTTCAGAATAGATAGGCGAAACCAATTTTATTAAAATTCTGCTATAAATTATAAAAAAAAACAAAAAACAGATAAACTGATTTATTTATAACAGCGACTGTACATATTGATCGCAGTTCCTCGATTGTGTTCAGCGTTCGATGTTGCCGCCTACCCAGTGTGAATTAGTTGTGTTGCATATCAAATTAAAGGGAATGAAACAGGGTAGATAATCCTTATGTCTACCAAAGTTGAAGTCAATAACTGTGTTTTGCTGTTTTAGTTATGTTCAACCTTCAGCCTAAGGACTTTCTCACAAGTTTTATCAACTGTTATTAAATTTTTAAACATATAGTATTTTGCATGTTGAAAAGTATACTAATTCTCTGAGTGTGGAATGTAAAATTTAATTGCTATAAAACTTTTTTTTTTATACTTTTTGTTTTTTCAAAACAAAGATATAAATTAACAAACAAGATAATACAAAACTGTTTTTAAAAAAATCATGAAAGTCTTTAATTTACCTGTTGGGATGTGAAACAGCAAATCATGTCAATTTCATGCAGCACATGTTAATTTTATATTAATCATGCTATTTTTAGCTCTACAAAAAGTGTCAAAATATTAACTTCTGGAAACTAGTTTGAGCTGGTTTTCATGCAATATTAACTTGTAGGCCAGTTTAGACCGGTTTTCAGGTAGACATAGAGATTTATGAAGACAAATTGAGTCAATCAGGAGGGTCCGAGGATTAACCGAAATCAGCAGAAATCACCAGATAAAAATAAGAAAAACTACCATTTAATTGTTTGTTTAATGTCATAATATAATAAGAATTAGTATGATAAGCTTATTTCTACTTTGATTTTAAAAAGAAATGAAAAAATGTTATGATTTCACTTTCAAATTCAGTACACAGCGAATTCACCGAAATCACCAGATAAAAATAGGAAATCACAATTTTATTATTAATTTAATGCCATAATAGGATAACAATTTGTATAATAAGCTTATTTCTACTTTGATTAAAATATGAAAAAAAATGTACATTTCAATTTCCAATTCAAGGCATGGCAAAATCACAAAAATCACCAGAAAACAAGGAAATATCCATTTTAATGTTAATTTTATACCTTTATAAGATATAAATAATAGTAGCATAATTGATAATTAAGTTTACAAAAGGCTTATATTTTAATGTGCCAGCAAATAAATATTTCAATACAAAATATAGCATCACATTATAGCAATTTGAAAGTGATTTTTTTATCAACATATTTTTAAAAACGGACTAGAAATAAGCATATTATACTAATTCTTATCATATTATTGCATTAAGTTAACAATAAAAAGGTGATTTCTTACTTCTATCTGGTGATTTCGGTGTTTTTCTGGTGATTTTGGTGATTTCTGTTGATTTTGGTTAATGATAGCACTGAAGCAGGAGACGGGATTCTCTCTAGTCATATAACAATATGTCATGTTGGTTTGTGCAATAATTTTTTCAGGGTGAACAGCATCTCGCAGATAAGATAGTTTGGTCTCAGAGAAAGTCCAGTTCTTAGGAGTCCATTGACCACAGTTATCAACATACAGCAATATCTGATGTGATATCAAGGGAATTATAACTCTTTCATTTTAATGTTTGATAACAGTACAGATTTGTTACTCACTGAGCCAAATTTTAATTACTCAGTATGGTCTCAGCAAGAGTTGAACCTATAACATTTTACTTGGCCATTAGGATTGAATCCCTAACCCATGATTTCTGGATGTGTTAAATAAGAAGCAAGTTCTGCTGGACAAACTGATTGACTTGTCGAATGATGGCCAGCTTCAATTTCAGCAGGAAATCAGGAGTGGTACTGAGACTGCTTGGTACTTGTTCAACAAAGGAAGACCCATCCGGACATGACTGAAAAATTGTTCACTGGTTGAAGAAACAAATCATCCATAAACAAACATTTTGGATCCAGATTTTGGACCGACAGCAATGTTTAATCTACGAAATTTTCGGTGGTCATTTTCATGTGATTTTAGATGGAAATTAAACAGTGTCCAATATTTGCCCATTTGCATGATGTTGAAGCTTTAATTAGGAGGGGCCATTTGATACAAAAGTGGGGTGGTGGCACCCTCTAGATTTTGCAGAGGCGATCAGCAGACAACATTAGTGGGCAAAAAGTTAACTCATTAAGCGCCACCTACAATTTGCAGCAGACGTCAATTTCAAATTTTGCTGCTTTTAAAGGGGACATATCAAGGTTTTTCATTTTTAATTGTAAATTCCTTTTATATGTCGGATTTTATGTATTTATTAAGAACCCAGATCATTTTCCACAATGTTAAGTGATAAAATGAGTATAATCATCATTTTCTTTAAGCTTACCCCTGCGAAATTGTCTAGAACCATTCTAGAAGAGTTCTAGAATTTTCTAGAACTATGTTCTAGAACTGTTCCAGATATGTTCTAGAACGTTTATGGGACAGATGTAGAACGTTAAATGGGACAATTTTTTGTTCTACAAATGTTCTAGCTAAGGTCAAAAAATTTGTTCTAGTAAAGTTCCAGAAAATTCTAAAAGTTTTTCCTAGAACAGTTCTAGAACAAATTAAGTTTGTTCTAGAACAGTTCCAGAACAAATCTTTAGAATTTTTCTGGAACAATTGTAGAACAACCCTAAAAAATGTCCCATTTAACGTTCTAAAAATGTCTCGGAATAGTTCTAGAACATCTGTAGAATGGTTCCAGAACTATTCCGGAAATGTTCTAGTTGTTTGTTCTAGAACTGTTCTAGAATTAACCTTGGTTTGTTCTAGAACTGATCTAGAACAAACCTTTAGAATTTTTCTGGAACAATTGTAGAACAACCCTAAAAAATGTCCCATTTAACGTTCTATAAATGTCTCGGAATAGTTCTAGAACATCTGTAGAATGGTTCCAGAACTATTCCAGAAATGTTCTTATGGTTTGTTCTAGAACTGTTCTAGAATTAACCTTGGTTTGTTCTAGAACTGATCTAGAACAAACCTTTAGAATTTTTCTGGAACAATTGTAGAACACCCCTAAAAATGTCTCATTTAACGTTCTATAAATGTCTGAATCATTCTAGAACATTTTTAGAATGGTTCCAGAACAATTCCAGAAATGTTCGAATGGTTTGTTCTAGAACTGTTCTAGAATAAACCTTGGCTTCTTCTAGAACTGATCCAGAACAAACCTTTAGAAATTTTCTGGAAAAACTGTAGAACAACTCTTCAAAATTCATGTCCTAAAAACATTCTATTAATGCCCCTGAACTTATTTAGAGCATTTTAGAATAGTTTAAGAACAATTTCAGGAATGTTCTAGTGGTTTGTTCTGCAAATGTTCTAATACAACTGAACTTTTTTTAAAACAGTTGTTGATCACCTCCCCAAAAATGTCCCATATAGGGTTTGGAAATAAGATTCCATCGAATGCTACCTTTATATATCTGGAAAACTGTTGACATTGGTTTAAAACCCCAATAAGTAATCACACAATAAATAAATAAACATCAACTGGTGGGGTCCTAAATTGGCCTAAATGTTGTTAGTTATTGCCACCCTGTTACCCCACCCATTTCAAAACATTGTCATGCATTTGACCATGGAAAAACAGCAACTACAGCAACAATTAACATTAAAACTTAAGAAATTGTGTCTCAAGCCTACTCACTGTCCCATCTATACTTGACAGCAAAAGAAACGCATATTTTCAATATCCATTTAATACCAGAAACCCTTATCAAATTTTACCCTAAATGATATGAACATGTTTGAACGGACTCATGCGTTCGTTCCAGACCATTTTATTCGTCATTACACACTTAATTATAATTTTTTTGTAAATTAATGCCAAAAACGCAAAAATAGTGCCGTACATTGGAAAACGCATTTTTGAATCCGATTTCATTGCATATCACGACAATGCACTGTAACAGATGAGAAAACAGCATAAAACTTAAAAATTCACTGCTGTAGAAATTATACTGCTAATCCAAAAATTTTCATTATTTGCATTTTTTGCATTGGTATTGAAAAGCACCGGAATCTTTGGGGTGCAAGAATATCTGGACCGGTATGATTGATGTCAAGTAAGGTAGTGTCCAACAGAACCGTTTAAAATAATTGTTTTGACCCTTTCATGCCTGTATTTAACACACTTCCGGTTAATTGTCCGATAATGTAACTGGGTCACAATAGTCCACCATAAAGAATATAAAAAAAATTAAACTTCCTAAGTATTCTGTATGTCATGAGTATCACGCAGAGTGATTTTCATTCAAATCCCTTCAGTAGTTTTAGGCATACACCATCTCGAAAGTCGCCTTTATTATGAGTTATTTTATTATGCCCAGAGTTGCGCCCCTTTAGTATCATTATTCATTATGAGCCATCCATTTGTGATGCATTCGATAATTCACATGTTCAATACATCAGTAATACCTTACACATCATTAGATCAGTATTTAACCCCCAATTTAAACACTATACCAAATATTCAAAATATGCGTTTCTTTTGCTGTTCAGTATATATAATTTAATACTTTCAATTTGCCATCTAAAAACTGCCACAAGTGCTTTTTGGGCTCAGCCTTCATAATCACTCCAATAATGGCAGCCATGTTTTTCCCAACATCAATCTGGTTAAATTAATGATAATGACATGCTTGTTCTAGAACTGTTCTAAAAATGTTCTAGAACATTCGTTAACTTTTGTAGAACTTGCTTGTTCAGTAAATTTCAGTAAAATATTTCTCCCGAATTATCAGTAAATTGAAAAATAAATAACATTTATTGCAAAACTGTAACATTGTAGTTTTTGGAAAACTTATTGGATGTTAACTGCTCAACCTCTGTTTGTAGTAATTAAGCCATGATCATCTTCTCATTGTGGTAACATGCCACCCTGTATTACCCCACCCATTTCAAAACATTGTCTTGCATTTGCTAAAAAAACTTACAAACAACAACCCCACCATTAATCAACATTTAAAACCTTAGAGAAACTGTTTCTCAGGTCTACTTACTGTCTCAGGCAAAACTACTATCATGTTTGCCATCTAGAAATTCCAAAACAAATGTTTTTGAAGAGCCTCCACATTTTCCCTCCAATTCTTGCAGCCATGTTTTTTCCCATCACCCATCTGGTTATGACATGTTTCCTCTTTAAATGTTCTAAAAATGTTCTAGAACTTTTTAGAACATTTCTAGAACTTGCTGGTTCTATAAAAGTACTAAATGAGTTCTAGAACTTCATTAGATTTTTCTTTTACTTGTTTTGCCCTTTTTTTTTCTTTCTTTCTCTATATACTGCCAGACCCTCGCTTGCGAGTATTATCGGCAAGTGTTCTTTGTACACTCCAGGTTGCAGGATGAAAGCCTACAAGTAATTAACCATATCTAACTTACCGTAGGGTTCTTTAACCTGCACAAGGGGTGACCTTCCCTTCAAAGGGGACATCCAGTTAACGTCCCGACCCAAAGGGCCATGCACTTATCTAGTGTCATCCCTGCAAATGGCACCAGAGAAAGCGTGTTCGGACACAGAAAGTTTCCTCACCACAAGCAGGAATTGAACCTGGGACCTCTAGAACCAGAGGCAAGTGCCCAACCACTGAGCTACCTGATGCTTTCTGCTCTTGAGAAGCTCCAAAAATGTTCTAGAATTTATTAGTATATTTGTAGAATTAACTAGTTCTAAAAAGTAAGACAAATGTTCTAGAACTTAATTTTAATCATTTTTAAGAAGTTTCTGTCAACTTATTTTGTTCTTGAAAAGTTCTAAAAATGTTCTAGAATATTATAAGAACATTTGTAGAACTAACTGGTTCTTGATTTGTTCTAAAAATGTTCTAGAATATTTCAAGAACGCTTATAGAATGGATATCAGTTCTAGAATGTGTTTGATTTGTTCTATAACAATGTTCTAGAACAGTTGTAGAACATGAGTTCTAGAACAAACATATTTACCTGTTTAGAACAGTTCTAGAACAGTTCTAAATGTTCTAGAACACCTCCAATTTGTAGAACAAAATTTCGCAGGGGTGTGCGCTTTGTCAATAAAATATCGACTCGCTTACTTCCCTTGAATTAGTTACTTCCCTTTGCTATCAGAGTGTCCTGATGACGTCACAGAGGCAGTTTATGAAGGACTGTTAGTATAGAATCGTGTTGGATTCCGATATTTTATTCAATATTCTCGGATAAAGAAGGGTTTATGTGTTGCAAATATCACTGCAATACGCATTCTGATCAGTGGGTCCGCTCTCAATGAAATTGTGGATAGATTTTTTGTGTTTTAGTGAATTGAATGCCCTACGATAATCTATTTAAGCGGCTCAGAGAAAATGGAAATCTCCGAGACAATTCAAACGATTACGTGTCTATGCGCATAAAACAGTCGTGAAAGCATTTGTAAACCTGAACATCGAGCTATCGTCAATTCAAGCAATAAAAGAGGCAGTTTAATTTTGCAATGAAATGAGTCATAAATATTATTTCAGTCGTCCATTGCGTATAGGTTAAACAAATTTTGTTTATTTGAATTGATTCTTTGCGTCTTTGAGTCATGTCAGGTTGGTCTTCCTGGGTTGAAACAGTACTTAGAAGAGATTAATGGCCTTTGCTCAGACCGGACCCCCTGTCCCTCCTCTGGGTCCGCCCTTGTTTATTCATCGAAAATTAAAATATTCATGCATGGCGCACCAAGATAATGTAGGCTATCTCGTTGAGGTGAGTGTTCATTACGGCATCAGTTAATTGAGAGAGAGAGAGAGAGAGAGAGAGAGAGAGAGAGTTCAAAGCCGGCTCGTGAATGTTTCACTTACCGCATATATTTAGACATTATTTATACATGCATGCGCAGCCATCTGTTTCTTCATCACCGACTATGCTCCTAAGTTATCTGTGTGTGAGAGTGGCAGAGACTGTCAAGACTGTGCGCAGATACGTGTTTTAGACTTTATTGGTAGTACTAAAATCTCATGAGCTCGCTTTTTCTGTGTTCATTAAAAGCGTCTCGCGAGATGCTTCCGATGAACGCATAAATAGTTTATATTCTTGTAGTAAATATAAAAAACGGGGATCTGTGTTGCATCAGAATTTGAACTTCGCAGATGCTCACGCAATATGCTCTTTGATTTCGCTGACTAAATGGCGAGTCTATCTCCCCTTCCCGATATTACATGCATTTTGTCATGTAGAATTCCTGGGCCACGTGCAGAAACAGCAACTAAAAAAAAGTTGTCAATCTACGTAAAGGAATCCTTCGTACATGGTTGCGCAGCCATCCAGCGGGGCTAGGGGCTTGAGTCGTCATCGACGTCGCCAGTAAGCATATAGAATTGGGCCGATAGTGGCCCGATCTTGGATACTGGATGGGTCTCTACTTTATGTCTATATTGTTGGTAGAGGCCCTTTCGATACTGCAAGTGCGCAAGCTCGTCTGGATCTTCGGTGCAAGAATGAAAATCGCATGAGCTTGCTATAATTTGTCAATGGGCTCAATGGAAGCGTCTTGTCTCAAGAAATGCGTAAAATGATTCCAATGGGCATGTGGTCAAAAATAGAAAGAAAAAAAACTAATGCGACATAACAGACAATAATAAATTCAACAGTCAGTGAACTTACTGAGTAGGCTCATACATAGCCCAGCGATCCTGATTCCAAATTCTTAAAATCCGCAAAACTGCGTTTCCGACAGTCAAAAATATCGTTTTTGATCGCAAAATTACATTTTTTGCAATCGATAACAATATATTTTTCGGAAAACGATCATCGTTTGAAAACAGAAAACGTTGTTGTCGCCGATCAAGTGAATCAATGCGTTCGCTATTGTCGCATGCCAGTGTTATACGACAACGTCACCCGTTTTTTTTTGTTTTTGATTAACTTGAGCATTTTGTCATGTAGACAAATAGTGATCAGTAGTAGATCTAGAGTCGATATAAAATGGGGTTTGATTAACAAAGACATACAATTTTATTAGGCCCTATAGGCGGCTGCCGATGTGAGCCTACGATATTTTTTCAACGGGTCTTCAACTTTCGAGGAACTCGTTGGAATATTGATAAGTGTGTTACAGTAGCCTATTGGTCCAGACTCGTCAATGTCTACCCCCGAAACATCATTTGAATCGCTATCAAGAGCGATATCTGTGCTGCATTATTCACTGCGACAATACAGTCAATACACAGTCATCGGACGAACTGCCCTTGTGACGTCACAAATCCAAGGGAAGTGACTCACCGCTACAGAAATCAAGGGAGATAAGCAGGATAATAAATTATCGGCACCAATTAATCAACGGTCTAATTAACGAAGATATTCTTATTTTTTTACCACAAAAAATGATATGCTAAGCTCTTAGTACCATTTTCTTCCACATTTTACTGGATTTAGAACTTTGATATGTCCCCTTTAAGGCATGATATTTCATGAGATTCTCATGAAATATCATACCTTATTTTTTCAAAATTTAGGAAAGTTGTCACCATATTTGTCGTCTGCTGCAGTTGTGATTGGCGCTTTAAGGGTTAAATAGAAAACTGATATAATCAAATGTCTTCTGTTATAATAAAATGCATAATTTTAAGTTGTATAATTTTTCAAAGTGGAGTTTGGTAAAACATAGGTCCAGATAAGTGAACTTTTATAGACAAAATTGTGAGAACACTTGCAATTTTTCATCCATTTGAACCTTTGTTTTGGGTGCTCAAAAGAACCGTCTCATTGAGACGGCTCTTTTGAGCATCAAGAAAATTGTTTTTTGGTTGAGAAATAACAAAATGATTTTGAAGCACTTTCACCTGGATACTTAAAGTGTATTTAGCCATTCCCTTTCAACTGATAAGAGACTGCCTGCAGCCAAATCAAGGAAATCAGATCAATTGACAAGGGCCCCATACTGGGAAATTAGTCATATAGTACACATGTATAGGTAAAGCTCTCAATAGCCCTTCAAGAGCCTCTTTATGACACAATGCAAATGATATGGCACATTGATTTCTGTTTCCAGCCAGTTCATTTGTATGATTGCAATATAATACAGATGAATCTTATGCTGTCTGGAAAGCAGTGCTGATCTAGATTTCCTGTCCACAGATGGATTCACTAGATTGAGCCAGCTGATTCTTCATCTACACTCTTTTCTAAAGATGACATATCCTGGTTCAACAGGACAAGGGTTCACTCATAGAAGCATAGTTTGTTTTTTGTTCGATTGATTTGATTCTTTACATCCCATCAACAATCTTTCAGTTAAACAGGGACCTGTCTTCCTGGGTTGAACCAGTACCAAGCTAGGATACTATAAGCATAGAGTTCATTTAATGGGACATCGGCCAGATCAGATATGACAGAATGTGGCCCTCATAAGGTTTTGCACTGTTTCCTTACATTAGGTACTTTTAATATTTCAGTGAAATTATAATCCTAACAGGAGATGGATAAGCATTGGAAATTGGAGGATCATTGACACCTGCTATGGGTAAATGCCTATGGTTTTTAGTAAAAATTAAAGTTTGTCAATCGTTCCTTTCGGCGCCGTGAAGCTACCCTGACCTGTGTACTTTGACAGCGAAATCCATTTTCCATATTAAATTCTTCATAGATGTTCAGCAGCTGCAAAAACCAGGGCTTAAGCCCTAAAAGTGCCTTTTCTACCAAATAAGAAGTAATGACAGCACTAAAATTCTCTAGCACCAACCTTCTAAATTGATTTGTATTCTGTGCTAGTTTAATTTGAAGTAAATAAAGTGTAAAAGTAGAATTAGTAAGGTTTATGCATTTTTCATAAGAAAAAAGTTCACTGTTATTTTAATAATAAAACATTCTATAGAAAAGGTCCTGTACTAATCTATTTGCATGCTGGGTAATTATTCATGCTTTCATTTTCTCTGCTGGCTATTTCAAAATCAAGTTTTTTACAAATAAATCACCTAGGAGTACTATCGGACTGTCAAACAGTTGGGATTCAGATCAAGCTTGACATTCTGTTGGTCTTCAAACTGTTTCCAAAGGCTATCAGCAGACGACAAAATTCTCTGCTGGCATGCTAAGAGTTTTAAAACTGCTAAGTGTATTATCTCATTTAGGTAGCTTTCATGAATATGTAAACCATAAATATTTGGACACTTTATGCTATGCCCTTCAAAGGATCTAGCTATTGAATCAGTTTTACTTCCCAATGCTAAATGGTGCACTTTTATTCCTTCATTAATTGTCTACGGCTGAGACAAGAATATTCTATGACCTTTCTTCCAATCTTCTGTAATCTTTGTAAAATGGGTGCTTTAGATTGTGGCATGATTTATTTTATGAATGAAAAAATCACAATTCCTCGATAGCCTAATGGATAAAGATGTGGGTTCGAGTCCAGTAGCATTTCATTTCTTTTCTTCTTTCTTTTTAATTTGCTAATTTCTTTGTCTTTATTCTTGCTTTTGTGTACACATGGATATATTTTTTTGAATCTGGCATATGTTTATTCAACAAATACACACACATCAATAAGCCAAAATAACTCCTTGCACTCTGGGTGAGTTTAATACTTTTGTTGTCATCTGCTGATTTTTTTTTTTCAAAATAAACTTTTTCAAAGCATCTTTCAGGAACACTATCAGAGTGTCAAACGGTCTGTATCAAGATCAGGACCGATGTTCTGTCCGCATTTTAACATTTTAACTTTCCTTATTAGCAGAGACTTTTTTCATGTGCTGTTAACCTTTGCAAACAGTAAGGACCCAGATCAGGACCGGAAAGAATGTCACTCCTGATCTTGATCCAAACCGATTGACACTCTGATAGTGTGTTCCTTAAAGAATTTATGGAAAAAGGTTATTTTTGAAAAAAATAGTCAGCAGATGACAAGAAGATAATAGAAAATTTTTTTCTGGTTTAGTTGTATTGTATTTAACCCTTAAAGCGCCAATCACTGCTGCAGCAGACTACAAATTTCGCTACACCTTTCCCAATTTTTGACAAAAATAAGGTATGGTATTACATGAGAATCGTCTGCCAGCAGACGACTCTCATAAAATATAATGCCTTATTTGAAATTTTTGAAAAAGTGGCAAAATTTGCAATTGTCCTCTGCTGCAAATTATAGGTGCCACTTTAAGGGATGAAATTAAGGTGGAGCTTGCAATTAATAATTCTGTACAGATGATGTCAGAAATGTGTAGAAAGACCCTGGTCCAACATTTTATTAGACATACAGTGAAGGTCTAGATCAAGTCCATTTTATCTGACAATGTCTTCTGCTGATAACCTTGCAAACAGTTAGGACCCAGATTGATTAAAAGTCTGTCCTGATCTGTGTTCAAAATGTTTGACATTCTAATAGTGTTCCTGGAAGAATTTTTGAAAAAAGCTCATTTAAAGAAGTCAGCAGACGACAAAAAGCAAGAAAAAATTCAACTAGTTAAAAAAATCTTTCTGGTTTAAATGGTCAAGCAGTTGCTGATCCAGGGGGTGTTCAGGGTGTTTCGCTCGAACCCTCCTCCCTACCCCCCTGTTTTTAAATATTGTATGAAAATGAAATAATTTGGTCTCGGTGAGACCAAATTATTTCATTTTCATGGGATATTTAGGAAAAATGAGATGGATCCAAACCATTTGACAATCTGAAATTGTTCCTAAAAGATATTTTTTGAACATGACTGAAAAATTGTTCACTGGTTGAAGAAACAAATCATCCATAATCAAACATTTTGGATCCAGATTTTGGACCGACAGCAGTGTTAAATCTACGAAATTTTCGGTGGTCATTTTCATGTGATTTTAGATGGAAATTAAACACTGTCCAATATTTGCCCATTTGCATGATGTTGAAGCTTTAATTAGCAAGGGGCCATTTGATACAAAAGTGGGGTGGTGGCACCCTCTAGATTTTGCAGAGGCGATCAGCAGACAACATTAGTGGGCAAAAAGTTAACTCATTAAGCGCCACCTACAATTTGCAGCAGACGACAATTTCAAATTTTGCTGCTTTTAAGGCATGATATTTCATGAGATTCTCAATGAAATATCATACCTTATTTTTTCAAAAATTAGGAAAGTTGTCACCATATTTGTCGTCTGCTGCAGTTGTGATTGGCGCTTTAAGGGTTAAATAGAAAAGACTGATATAATCAAATGTCATCTGTTATAATAAAATGCATAATTTTAAGTTGTATAATTTTTCAAAGTGGAGTTTGGTAAAACATAGGTCCAGATAAGTGAACTTTTATAGACAAAATTGTGAGTACACTTGCAGTTTTTCATCCATTTGAACCTTTGTTTTGGGTGCTCAAAAGAGCCGTCTCAAGAACCGTCTCATTGAGACGGCTCTTTTGAGCATCAAGAAAATTGTTTTTTGGTTGAGAAATAACAAAATGATTTTTAAGCACTTTCACCTGGATACTTAAAGTGTATTTAGCCATTCCCTTTCAACTGATAAGAGACTGCCTGCAGCCAAATCAAGGAAATCAGATCAATTGACATTAGGGCCCCATACTGGGAAATTAGTCATATAGTACACATGTATAGGTTAAGCTCTCAATAGCCCTTCAAGAGCCTCTATATGACACAATGCAAATGATATGGCACATTGATTTCTGTTTCCAGCCAGTTCATTTGTATGATTGCAATATAATACAGATGAATCTTATGCTGTCTGGAAAGCAGTGCTGATCTAGATTTCCTGTCCACAGATGGATTCACTAGATTAAGCCAGCTGATTCTTCATCTACACTCTTTTCTAAAGATGACATATCCTGGTTCAACAGGACAAGGGTTCACTCATAGAAGCATAGTTTGTTTTTTGTTCGTTTGATTTGATTCTTTACATCCCATCAACAATCTTTCAGTTAAACAGGGACCTGTCTTCCTGGGTTGAACCAGTACCAAGCTAGGATACTATAAGCATAGAGTTCATTTAATGGGACATCGGCCAGATCAGATATGACAGAATGTGGCCCTCATAAGGTTTTGCACTGTTTCCTTACATTAGGTACTTAAAATATTTGAGTGAAATTATAATCCTTATAGGAGAGGGATGGGTTCAATTGATAAGCATTGGAAATTGGAGGATCATTGACACCTGCTATGGGTAAATGCCTATGGTTTTTAGTAAAAATTAAAGTTTGTCAATCGTTCCTTTCGTCGCCGTGAAGCTACTCTGACCTGTGTACTTTGACAGTGAAATCCATTTTCCATATTAAATGCTTCAAAGACATTAAGCAGCCGCAAAAACCAGGGCTTAAGCCCTAAAAGTGCCTTTTCTACCAAATAAGAAATAATGACAGCACTGAAGTTCTCTAGCACCAACCTCCTAAATTGATTTGTATTCTGTGCTAGTTTAATTTGAAGTAAATAAAGTGTAAAAGTAGAATTAGTAAGGTTTATGCATTTTTCATAAGAAAAAAGTTCGCTGTTATTTAATAAAACATTCTATAGCAAAGGTCCTGTACTAATCTATTTGCATGCTGGGTAATTGTTCATGCTTTCATTTTCTCTGCTGGCTTTTTTCAAAATCAAGATTTTTTACACATAAATCACCTAGGAGTACTATCGGACTGTCAAACAGTTGGGATTCAGATCAAGCTTGACATTCTGTTGGTCTCCAAACTGTTTCCAAAGGCTATCGGCAGACAACAAAATTCTCTGCTGGCATGCTAAGAGTTTTAAAACTGCTTAGTGTATTATCTCATTTAGGTAGCTTTCGTGAATATGTAAACCATAAATATTCGGACACTTTATGCTATGCCCTTCAAAGGATCTAGCTATTGAATCAGTTTTACTTCCCAATGCTAAATGGGACACTTTAATTCCTTCATTATTTGTCTAATATTCTATGACCTTTCTTCCAATCTTCTGTAATCTTCGTAAAATGGGTGCTTTAGATTGTGGCATGATTTCTTTTATGAATGAAAAAATCAAAATTCCTTGATAGCCTAATGGATAAAGATGTGGGTTCGAGTCCAGTAGCTTTGCATTTCTTTTCTTCTTTCTTTTAAATTTGCTAATTTCTTCGTCTTTATTCTTGCTTTTGTGTACACATGGATATATTTTTTTGAATCTGGCATATGTTTATTCAACAAATACACACACATAGAAACGTATATAATTTCAATAAGCCAAAATAACTCCTTGAACGCTGGGTGAGTTTAATACTTTTGTTGTCATCTGCTGATTTTTTTTTCAAAATAAACTTTTTCAAAGCATCTTTCAGGAACACTATCAGAGTGTCAAACGGTCTGTATCAAGATCAGGACCGATGTTCTGTCCGCATTTTAACTTTCCTTATTAGCAGAGACTTTTTTCATGTGCTGTTAACCTTTGCAAACAGTAAGGACCCAGATCAGGACCGGAAAAAATGTCACTCCTGATCTTGATCCAAACCAATTGACACTCTGATAGTGTGTTCCTAAAAGAATTTATGGAAAAAAGTTTTTTTTGAAAAAAATAGTCAGCAGATGACAAAAAGATAATAGAAAAAATCTTTCTGGTTTATTTGTATTGTATTTAACCCTTAAAGCGCCAATCACTACTGCAGCAGACTACAAATTTCGCTACACCTTTCCCAATTTTTGACAAAAATATGGTATGGTATTACATGAGAATCGTCTGCCAGCAGACGATTCTCATGAAATATAATGCCTCATTTGAAATTTTTGAAAAAGTGGCAAAATTTGCAATTGTCCTCTGCTGCAAATTATAGGTGCTGCTTTAAGGGATGAAATTAAGTTGGAGCTTGCATTTAATAATTCTATACAGATAATGTCAGAAATGTGTAGAAAGACCCTGGTCCAACATTTTATTAGACATACAATGAAGGTCTAGATCAAGTCCATTTTATCTGACAATGTCGTCTGCTGATAACCTTGCAAACAGTTAGGACCCAGATCAGCACTGATTAAAAGTCAGTCCTGATCTGTGTCCAAAATGTTTGACATTCTAATAGTGTTCCTGGAAGAATTTTTGAAAAAAGCTCATTTAAAGAAGTCAGCAGACGACAAAAAGCAAGAAAAAAATTCAACTGGTTAAAAAAATCTTTCTGGTTTAAATGGTCAAGCAGTTGCTGATCCAGAGGGTGTTCAGGGTGTTTCGCTGGATTCCTCCTCCCTGCCCCCCTGTTTTTAAATATCGTATGAAAATGAAATAATTTGGTCTCGGTGAGACCAAATTATTTCATTTTCATGGGATATTTAGGAAAAATGAGATGGATTCAAACCATTTGACAATCTGAAAGTGTTCCTAAAAGATATTTTTTGAAAAAATCAATTTCTAAAAAGTCAGCAGTCCTCAAAACAATAATGTGGTCTGGACATTTATTGTTCATCTAAATTGAAGGATGTTCTTGTTACCTTGACAACATATTGCATGCGTTTGACCACATGGTGAGAAGCGATCACCTGGTTGCTTACTAATAAACAGCTAACAAGGAAAGAGTTAAATTCTTTAAGAAAGCCTCCTGTAATTAAAACTATTGAATAAATTATTTTGTTCACAGAACCGAAAAAAAGTCCCTGATCAGGCTGCTCTTCTTGAAGCATGCTGATCTCAAGCCAATCTGAGAAATTAGCTTACCTATCTCACTTGTTTAATTCCTTGTGGCAAATAGTTTGGATCCAGATCAGGTTGGAGGTTAATTTTTTTTCAAAAACTCAACTGGGGATGAAATTCAACAAAATATGGCGAAAAAATTTATTGGTTACTTTTAATTTTTTTTAACATGAGCATGATAAATTATATGCTAAGTTGATTTGAGCATGAATCAGGACCAGGCTGGACATTTTGTCTAAACTGCTTACAAGGTGTAAAATTACATGGTCGTGGATTTCATTTAAAACCCTGAAATGTGTGATCCCTATGGTGGTATTCAGTTGCGGATCCAGAGGGTTTGGCTTGACCCCCTCTCCGCTCCCCCGCTTTTAAATATCATTTGAATGTATTTTTCATTGAGACCAAATTATTTCGTTTTCACAGGATATTTAATAAAAATGAAATAAAATCAGCAAAGCAAACCCCCTCCCTCAAATCTTTATACATACTAGCCTCCTTTCCAGAAAGCCTGGATCTGCACCTGCAGGTATTACACATTTTACATATCAAACCCTTTGAACAGGACTTAACTGTGACCAAATTCAGTGAATGTAAAATCCTGGGGAGCTGGACAAAACATCCCGGGACAAAACATCCCATGCCATTTTTTGACACCCCGGACAAAACATCCCACAAAGATTTGCCACCCCGGACAAAACATCCCATGCTGTTTTTGTCACCCCGGACATAACTTCCCATGCTGTTTTTGTTACCCCGGACATAACATCCCATGCCATTTTCGCCACTCCGGGGTGACAAAAACTGCATGGGATGTTTTGTTCGGGGTGGCAAATCGATGCGGGATGTTTTGTCCGGGGTGGCAAAAAATGGCATGGGATGTTTTGTCCCGGGATGTTTTGTCCTACATTCAAATTCCTGTAAAGTCTGACCAGACTTCTGTTTAATGGATATTCTGATCTTGGTTAACATAATATGCTAATGCTCATTTCTTTGAATCTTTAAAATGACTGGGACACAAGCTGGAACAAAAGCACAAAAGAGGAGAAATTGTTGACACAAGTTTGGAGAAAAGCACAAAAGAGGAGGAATTGTTAGCATTTTATATTTTTATTTATACTTTACATCCTGGATACTTCTTCATGATTTTGTTGCCGTCTGCTGACTTCTTTTCAAAAAATCTTTCAGGAACAAAACCAAGGTGATTAACTGTTTGGATCCAGATCAAGCCCAACATTCTTTTGGTCCTGATCTGGCTCCAAACTGTTTGCAAATGTCATCAGATGACAAAAGCTGCTGCTAGTACAGAAAAACCTGACCATGGTTTACCCTTGTCCTGCTGAAAAATCTACTTTACTGGCTTGATTTCAAGATATTTTCAACCTTTTCCTATTGTAAATTAACAGGACCTTTATTTACAGGACCCAAAAAACCTTGATAGTATCATTCTGAGTATATAATCTTAGATTAATCTAAGTATAAGTGGTTTCTTATCTATGCTCTGCAGTATCTGCACATTCATGCAACCAAAAGTACAGATTGGTTAATATACAGAGCTCATTATGGCCAGGTGACTTATTATATGTCCACTTTCAAATCAAGTATTAGCTGTATTCCACCCTATAAGCGCACTGTGTCCACAGTCTAACTATTCAGAGCTAACTATGATGTTTATATGGAGTTAATCATACTACTACTAATAATAATGGAAATGTCCAGTTATTTTTTAAAAAGAAGTCTGAAATGAAATGTTTAAGAAGCCTCTATGGCTAACAGTGTGGACCCAGATCAGACTGCTCCTATCTGTTCTAGGTCCACGCTGTTTGCTTCTATACTTAACTTGTCAGTAATGTTAGGCAATTATTTGCAGCAGACGACTTCAGCAGACAACATTTTCAGATGCATTTTTTTCTTGGCGCTTTAAGGGTTAAAATGAAGTGGTTAAATAAAATGTGCAGTTCTCTTTGTGGAATGAATATATTGTTTCTTCAGCGGTACTTAGAATGAGACATTTTTCCGTGTTTCACCCCTTTAAATCCAAAATATCTAAAATGGAATCTTCCATTTGGTGAACTGACTTAATCCATACTAGCTGCAAATAAATGAAAGAAAAAAAAATATTGGTCCCTGAATAGACTGCTCATTTAGCAGCCTTCACTAGTTTCTCCACTTAAGATCCTACATACGAGCTATCAATAAATGAAATATAAAAAGAATAATTGTCCCATAGTAGATTGCTCCTTGCAGGCTGGTCTAGGACTATTCAAGCTGGTCTTGTATTTAACTGAGCAATGTAGTTATGGAATCCATTGAGTTAATATTTCGAAATTGCAGTGACTAAATCAATCACCGGGCCGCGTAGCGCAGTCGGTAACGTGTCTGGCAACAGATGAGAGTCTGACTGCAGACCCAGGGATTGCGAGTTCGATCCCGGCCCGGTTACATACTTTCATGGAGATTGATCTAAGGTCATTCTCCTCCCTTCCACTGAATCATTTGTGAAGGGTTGTTGTCAGTTACAAGCGAATGTATGTGCACGAAGTACTGGTTAACTGCTTTTTCAAGCCTGCCCAGGAAAAAAGTGTGTTTAGGTGAACTGACCGTCCCGCCATGACTTAATAGCTGTTGACTTGGGACGTAAAGCAACAAAACAAACAAAAACATAAATCAATCATTCTTCAGGGACAGTTAGTAACACTTTAGCTTGATGTCATATGCTGTTAACCTTTGCAAACAGTTTGGATCCAGATCAGGCCTGAGATTTTGTCAGTCCTGACCAGGATCCAAACTGATAAAATGTTGGTCCTGATCTGAATTCAAACAGTTTGACACTCTGTCAGTGTTCCTGAAAGAATTATTTGGGGAAAAATGAAATAAGTCAGTAGAAGACAACAAAATAATAAGAATATTCAATTACACAGAATGCAAATAGTTATAATACAGAAATTTCTACCTGTGACACCTTTCAGATACAAAATGGGCATATCCATGTATATTGTATCAATATGTATGTAAAAATCTATCCTAATGAAAGTGGTTATAATTATTATTACAATGAATTTTTTTTTTTCATATCAGAATTCGAATAAACTTAAGGAAACTGATTGCGAGTTTGCTGGTTTTTTTTTTTGTTTTAATAGTAATCTATTAGGTTTTCACTATTATTGAAATATTCTTTTTGATGCTCAGTTATTATAATAATAATGATGGAAATGTCCAGAGTTATTTTCATATATTCAAATGAAGTGGTTCAATAAAATAGGTTATTAACCAAAATTGCAAACAGTTTAGATCCAGACCAGGACTGACATTTTGTCGGTCCTGACCTGAATCTAAACTAATAAAATGTCGGTCCTGATCTGAATTCAAAATGTTTGACATTCTGTTAGTGTTCCTGAAAGATATTAAAATGAAAAAAATGAAATAAGTCAGCAGACTACAACTAAGAATAAGAATAAAACAATTAGCAAGAATGCAAAGATTTAAAATATAGAAATTTTAACCTGTGACCCTTTCAGATACAAAATGGGCAAATCATTGTTTATTGTATCGATATGTATGTGTAAGTCTAGAATGAAATTGGCGATTATTACAAGGAATGTGTTACAAGGAATGTGTTTATACAAACTTAACGAAACCTATTGCGAGTTTGCTGGGTTTTTTTTGTTGTTGTTTTTTTTGTGTGTGTTTTTTATAAACTTTTAGGTTTTCTCTATTATTGAAAGATTCTATATGATGCTAAGTTATTATTATGATAATAATAATAATAATAATAATAATAATAATAATAATGATGGAAATGCATGTCCAGAGTTATTTTTAAATGAAATTTAATACTCATATGTTCAATTGAAGTGGTTAAATAAAATGTATGTTTCCCCTTGTGGAATGAATATATTGTTTCTTTAGTGGATCTTAGAATGAGATCATGTTTCCATGTTTCACCACATTAGATCCAAAATTTCTAAAATGGAATCTTCCCTCTGGTAAACTGGCTTAATCCATACTAGCTGCCAAAAAATGAAAAAATATTGTCCCTGAGTAGACTGCTCATTTAGCAATACTAGCCTAGAAAGAGAACATTAGTTTCCATCATTCACCCCTTAAGATTCTAATTTCTTAAATGGAATCTTCCAATTGGGGAATTGGTCTTATATTATTGAGCTTTTCAGTCACTGTAAAGGGGGCAACTTTAATATTCTGTCTGGGTGTGGATTGGCTATTTCATCTGTTCAAGAAGGGAAATCATGTTCTATCTATTTGGTTAATAGTTTAAGTTGTTTGAGCCAGTAAACGTGCGTGCGTTTCATGAAAATCCTAACAGTTTATACACTGAACTCACATTTATTAACCCCTAGAGCGCCAATATAAAAATATTGTTGAAGCGACGTTGACAAACAGTGTAGACCCAAATTAGATGGCTCCTTTGGAAGCTGTCTATACTGGGTCCACACTGTTTGTCTCTATACTTACGTTAACCAATAATGAGACATTTTCGGATGAAGTCACTAAGCTGGATTAAATAATGTTTTGCGTCTCAACTGAGGTAATGGCGCAAGATGATAGTCACTTTTGAAGAAAACCACGCCTCATTTTCAGCTTTTACTTATGTCTAAGGTAGACAAGGCCTAATTTCGCATTCATGAGGTGCCGCCTTTACAGAGATCAAAAAGTTCTATAATACATATTAGCTATCAATAGATAAAATACAAAAAGAAAGAATACTTGTCCCTGAATAGATTGCTTCTTTAAAAAAAGTGATCTCAGTGAGAGGGTTCTTTTGAGTACCCACAACATGTGCTGTAGTTTGGTAAAAGGAAAGGTGATTATGCATCTGGCACTCTTATCTGGAGGTCTGGTGGATGTTTACTCGATTTACTTAAAAGTTGTTTAAGGCACACATAATATGTTTTAGGTGCTCAAAACATTTGTCTTTGTGAGACAGTTATTTTGAGTACCCAAAACATGTGTTGTGGTTTGGTAAAAGGAAAAATGATTTTACAGCACACAATCTTATCTGGAGGTCTGGTTAATGTTTACTCAATTTACTTGCAATGGGAATTTTAGTAGCCATACATCATATGCTTTGGTTGTTCAAGAGTCAAATGTCTCATTGAGACGGCCCGTTTGAGAACCCAGAACATGTGTTGTGGTTTGGTTAAAGGTGGTCTGGATGATGTTTACTCCATTTACTTGGAAATTTTCTAAGCCGCACATCATATGTTTTGGGTGCTCAAAAGAATGGTCTCAGTGAGATGGTTCTTTTAAGTACCCACTATACTATAACTGAAAGATTATTGATAGGAAGTTAAGAATCAAATCTAACAAACAAACAAACACACTACATGTGTTGTGGTTTGGTTAAAGGAAAAAAAAATATTTTAATGCCCCCAAAGGAACTTAGGAAGGCATATAGTAATCGCACTGTCCGTCCGTCCCGCTTTGTGTCCGGTGCATATCTCCTAAATTCTTTGAGGTAGGAATTCCAAATTTGGTGTGTTGATTCATCCTGGCATGGCGGAGTGTCACATACCATTTTTGGGTCGCTGCGACCTTGACATCTAACCTAGGTTTAAGAATAATTGTGTCCGGAGCATATCTCTAATATTATTTGAGGTAGGAATCTCAAATTTGGTGTGTGGATGCATCTTGGGATGACATAGTGTCACGTACCATAATTAGGTCACTGTGACCTTGAACTTGACCTCTGACCTTGTTTCTAGAAACTGCATTGAGTCTGGTGCATATCTCCTATGTTCTTTGAAAGAGGAATTCCAAATGTGGTATGCAAATGTATCTTGGGATGATCGAGTCTCAAATACCATTTTCGGTTCACTGTGACCTTGATCTCGACCTCTGATCTAGTTTTAAGAATTATTGTGCCTGGAGCATATCTCTTACATGCTTTGAGGTAGGAAATCTAAATTTGGTGTGTGGATGCATCCTCAGATGGTGGAGTGTCTCGTACCATTTCCGGATCACTGTGACCTTGACCTCTGACCTAGTTTTAGAATAATCATGCCCGTAGCATGTATTTCATATTATTTCAGGTAGGAATCTCAAATTTGGTGTGTGGATGCATCTGGGGATGAAGAAGTGTCACATACCATAATTGGGTCACTGTAACCTTGAACTTGACCTCTGAACTAGTTTCTAGAAACTGCATTGAGTCTGGTGCATATCTCCTTTATTCTTTGAGATAGGAATTCCAATTTTGGTGTGTAAATGCATCTTGGGTTGATGGAGTGTCACATACCATTTTTGGGTCACCTTGACCTTGATCTCTGACCTAGTTTTAAGAATTATTGTGCCCATAGCATATCTTTTATATTCTTTGAGATAGGAATTCCAAATTTGGTATGTGTATGAATCTTGGGATGGCGGAGTGCTGCGTACCATGTTTGGGTCACTGTGACCTTAAACTTGACCTTTGACCTGGTTTTTAGAATAATAATATATGGAGCATATCTCTTTTATCATTTGAGGTAGGAATCCCAAATTTGATGTGTGAATGCATCTTAGAATGGCGGATTGTCCCGTCCTATTTTCCGGTCACTGTGACCTTGAACTCTGACCCAGTTTCTAGAATTGGCATAACTTCATTATTCTTTGAGGTAGGAATTCCAAATTTAGTGTGTGGATGCATTTTGGGATGGCCAAGTCTTGTATACACTTTTCGGGTCACTGTGACTTTTTCCTTTGGCCTAGTTTTAGAATAACCGTGTTCTGAGCATTTTTTCCATATTGTATGAGCTAGGAAACCTAAATTTGGTATGTGGTTGCATCTTGGGCTGGCAGAGTGTCATGTTTCAGTTTTGTGACCTTGACCCCAATCTAAAATAATCCTGTCAGGAGCATATCTCGTATATTATTTGAGGGAGGAATCCCAAATTTGCTGTATGGATATATCTTTGGATGCTGATGTGTGGCATACCATTTTTAGGTCACTGCGATCTTGAACTATGACTTAGTTTCTAGAATAATCGTGTCTGGATCTTATCTCCTATATTATTTGATGTATGAATCCCAAATTTGGTGTTTTGATTCCTCTTGGGATGGCGGAGTGGTGAATATCATTTTGGGTCACTTTGATAAGGATATATATTTTATATGACTTGGATAAGGATTAGTTTAGATATTTACATTTAACCAAAACAAATACTTAATTGTCATGTTAAAATATAAACTATTATTTTTCACGTCCCTCTATCTATATTTTAGTATTATACACACAAGGAATATTGAAAAAGTTGATATATATAACATCTGTAAAATGGTCTTGATAATCAGTAATAATTTAATTCCTAAGATTAAAGCACCAAAACCTAGAGATTTATAGGAAACTATGTGAAAAATATTAATTTCGCCCTGAAATATCATCTCTTACACCAAGTCTATGTCCTGGCTTATTTATAATGTTATGTAACATCAGTAACAACCTGTAACAAGTTCTCCTATCTTGTTGTTGAACTTGCAAAATTAATCATTCTTTATTAGATTAGCACGACTATCAAATAATGGAAGATTTCATATATTTTTACTTGAATAATACCTACCGAATTGGGCTCCTTAAAACTTAGGGTAGTGTTGTTTAATTGCTCATATAATGCACCATATTTAAGATAGATTAACACACTTTGTTTTTTCTATGAGCCAAATGAGTGTGTAAGTACAACTAGATCAAAAGCATTTTAAAAAAGCACAAATCAGCTGTAAAAGCAAATAATATTGGTCACAATTACCATTTTTAAGGGTAGTTTAATTTAAGTAACGCACATAACACATTAGGATGCAGTTATTTTGCTTTAAAACTTTTATAAGTATTCTAGGTATCCAGTAGGCAAACTATATGCGTAATTTAAATAGTGAGTTTAATCGGGAATATAATGCCTTCTTATTGCACAGACTTTTACTTTTCATTTTCTGAATTTTATATGGTAACATATGTAACAGACTGTTAGAGGCAAACACCCAATCGTACACATGCAAACATCTCTTGTTCTACGCAGCTTGAAATATTCTTTTTAGATACGATGTGTCTGCAAAATTCTTTAACGGGGAGCAAAACATTCTCAGCCATCAGTCTAACAATGATACATTGCCATTTCGGTAACGTATATTTTAGGATTTCTCACCAAGGGAGAAATTGAAATCTCTCTGTTTTGATATAAAACTCTCACAACTTTGAACACAAAGTGTAAAATGCTTCTTTGAGCTAAAAACTGAAACTATTATTTTTGGATAAAAAACCCCGCAGGGTTTTTCTCCCATTTTATTTTGTGGGGGAAAAACCCCGCGGGGGAAAAACCCTGCGGGGGAATTTTCTTTTTCCTCTAGAGGCACAATATAATGCTGAAAGTTTTTGATATACCTTTTATTATGCATTGTGATGAATAATAATTCAAAAAAGTCAATTTGAATTTTTCAAAAAACCCTGCGGGGTTTTTCCCCCACAATCTGAAATGGGAGAAAAACCCCGCGGGGGAAATCAAAGTTTGGAATTAAGCCATATCAATCATTTTCTGCAATAATTACAATCAAACAAACTTGTTTCTTGAACAAATTTTAATATTTATTTTTTTGAAAAAACCCTGCGGGGTTTTTCCCCCATTTGAAAATGTGGGGGAAAAACCCCGCGCGGGGTTGGAAAAACCCCGCGGGTTTTTTGAAAAACCCCGCGGGGTTTTTAACTTTGACCATTTTTTTCACCATGATGGCATATATTTTTTTGGTCATAATTATATATGTTTTGCTTCCTTATGTCTGTATTTATGTAATTTAGTGGTTTTGAGTCTTTTGCATCACTAGAAAGATGATGTGATTTTGCCAAATTCTGGTGTGGCAAAAAAAAACTGGTGGCTGTTTTTGGCAAATAGGTTGTTTTTATGACAGCATTCCTTTACTTTTATTATTATTATAATAGGTCTTGTTTAACAAATCTTAGAGTCAGCAGAATCTCGGACACAATTATACTGGGTCCGAGGCAGAATAGGTGTTTGAAAAGATTATTTGTACAGATTGTATTATCGAGCATGAGCTCTTGCGAATGAACCTTCGCTACTACATGTAGAAAATGCCTGACCAAAATCTAGACCTTTAAGCCGCTGGGTAGGTTTTATAGGGTTTTACCAAACAATAAAGTACCAAAATTTTGTGTGCTCCCTAAAAATATTGATGTTTTTGTTTTCAATAAACCACACATCATTTTTCCATGTTTTGATTTTACCCATTGAATTTTCTCGGACGGTACAGAGGTCCAGATAAGCTTTCAGTTCAATTGGGTATTTACCCCACACGATTTTTATGAATTGCTTTTTTCCAACAACAATTGCTTAAAATATTTTTTTACCCCACATAGATTTTTGAAATTGCTTATTCATAGGTTATAATTAAAGTACCTAATAATCTTAGTTGATAATTTAAATAATAATCTTAGTTTTCGTAATGGAAGAAACATACAGATTGAGTGACTTTAAGTACTTTGTGCAAATACTTTAGCCAGTAACTGACAAATGCCTTGCTTAATGTATCAAACTTCAAAGGAGACTTAAGCCTCGTTTATATGCACAATTTGCACCCTGGTGCAAATTTACTCCCAGGTGCAAAATTGCATCCTGGAGTAAATTTGCTACCCCTTATGTAGCGTTCATATGTCAATAAATTGTGTTCATATGTTATTGAATTTGCTCTTTAAACATATCACAAATGTTTCAGTCCTACTTTAAGAGAAATTCGATGTGTTAAGAATGTTTCGATTATTAGTCAGTTCAAGATACCGTTGTGTGAGAAAAATGCAACTTCATTTGGTTTTATTTGCTTTATTTATTTATACAATATTTAAAGAGGATAATACACCTGTCATTTGTATCCACGGCCCCCACCTACGGGATAGCTGGACAATTACTTTTTGATTGTCCCCGCAGTGCCGGGTAAGTATGGGGGTTATAACATTGGGACACTTACCCTGCTGGAATTTTCTGTTGTGTATGGCGGGGCAAAGAGCAGGTTTGTTACCATCAGCTTGTCCCCACAGGGCGGGGCTTATACTAGGGCTCTGGAAAGTGAAAATCATTATCCCCGCCCATCCCCGTAAGTTGGGGAGCAGTGGATAAAAATGACTGGTGCATAAATGACACTATTAGAAGCTGTTGCAGCAGTACTAAGTAAATATATGACCATCTGGCCAAGAGAGGTGGACGGACGTAGTGCTTGAGACTTATACATGTACTGATGATCCATGGCTTCCGAATGTCACGGGCTCTGCGACAAAGTGCGCGAATAGCTGCAACGAAATGCGCGTGTGCGTGAAGTTGTTTCAACAGAGCAGAGCTGGACCATTTAGAACCTCTTCGTGTTAGCAAAATAAACGTCTTGTGAATGTGTGAAACGGGGTTGGTCTTCAATTGTTGACGAACCCTTCTAAATCTCTGTTAAGTTTCCAAAGGGAAATGGCTCAACCGAGGTTATCAATGGCTACAAGAGGTTTGGATTCCCAAATTGGGGGAGGGGGAAGGGTAAGATAGAGGGTAGACATATTTTAATTATTGCTCTGTCTGAACATCACGTTGATTACTTGAATCCTAAAGGGTGGTCACTCCGGTTTTATGCAGGGGGAGACATTTTCACCGATGTGTACATCGGATAGCATGGACTCGTGCATGGCGCCAGGGTTCTGGCAAACTCTGATTTCCATTACTGAGGTTAGGAAGAGATATTGTTCGGAAATAGAATCGTGCAAATCGAAGCCCATAGACCAGAAATTCCAGTTGTTCTGCGTGACAACCCGGCATAGCCGATGAAGAAGTGACTACAGAGAGAAGCCATGACCTTAAGTTTGATAAAGGGACTATTTATATAGTTTATTTTCATACACATGTACATGTTCATATAGAAAAGATGGGTAATTTATCAAAATCTAAGCTCAAATTTTACATATGTGATATAACAATAACAAGTTGCGCTCATGTGCGCAATTTACACCTAGGGGCAAATGTGCACCCGGGTGCTAATTTTCTCCACCGAATTTGCACCACCTACAAAGGTGGCGCAAATTCGCACCCGGGTGCTAATTTGAACCCGGATGCATTCTCATAAAACACCGTTTATATGACCAATTTACACCCCGGGTGTATATTTGCACCGGGGTGTATATTGTGCATATAAACGAGGCTTTAGTAACATCACAACAAAAGAAAGGCTTGAACTAAGTGTGCTAACATGGGATATATTCATATTTGGATCAGTTTTTTTTCTTTTGCTTTTCCAAAATTTAATTGCTTTTCGCTACCCCTTCTTTATAAAACCATTGCTTTTTCCAAAATTTAATTTCTTTTTGTTACCCCTTCATTTGAAAACAATGGCTTTTTCACAAATTTAATTGCTTACATACCCCCAAAAAGCGGCTTATCTGTTCCGCTGCAGTACATTTTGAGGTACAACATTAACATGCATTTAAAAGTAAAAAATAATCCAAATTTACATTTATTACCTAATGTATAAACATTGATGTGACATGGCTTTGAATTTTACCTACACGTTTCTTTTGTCAGTCAGTATATATTGATGACACTGATGATGAACAGACGCATAAAGGAAGTCCTAACCTAGGTTAGCTAAAAGAGAATTATCTTTTGTTTTAAAATAACTTCAGAGAAATATATTAGGATCCTCAAAATGCCTGTTACCAAAATTATACAAACTGTTCCATTCCACTGAACAAATTAGTCATTATAATTGTATCTGTTAGCACACTCAAAAGGTTGCAATCATTTAGTAAGAGTGCTTGAATGGAAAATTGGGATTTTTCTGTCTTGACTGGGGCCAGTCTAATACCTCCAACTAAAAATAAAAGATACTCTTATTTTTTTCTGGTGTATCAATTTGTTTTCAGGACTGATGCCAGTCTAGACTTTCATGCAAACCAAATATCTATGTGTCTTGATCCACATCTGAATTAAGGGTGAGGTTGGCGCCGTTAAACCGGTTTAAGCCCTCCAGTAAAATATTTTACTGACCGTTCCAAGGCGGTACTTCTTTTGTGGATCTTTTATGTTTTTGTTCTGCCTTGTGTTTGCTATGTCTGTGCGCGTCTGTTTATATGTGCTTTGTGGTCACCTGCTGGGAAAGGGCTGACCTCTTGGCTCTCGTTTGTGGTGTCTTCTGTGAGTTTGTCACTTTCCCATTGGTATCCTGGGTCAGGTGTGGTACTTGATTGTATCGATTCCTGATCTTTGCACCTTTACTTACTTAAAGTACCATCCAATACCATAAGTATGTCGAACAGTTTGGATTTGGATGACAACCAACATTCTGCTAGTCTGATTAGGGTCTGAAAGGTTAACAGTAGGACTAGCATGCAAAGGGTCTGGTACATGACCTTAGAGATGTCAGACTTTATGCATTTATGCATTCGCAAATCATCTCTGGGTAAGGCACCACATAAAGAATCTACTTGACTATTTGCGTCTTCAAAATCCATGCATCGTGTAACTTGTATAATTTCCTGTTATCTGTGCTTTAATAATCTCCCTTTTTACTTTGGATTTCTGACTGACCAACTGTCTTGTTATTCTCTTCAGCAGAATAGTGGCTAAATGTCATACCAGGTCGGCCTAGGTCAATCTTTGAAGAACGTGATGCAATCAGAATTTCAAGATAGACTGGGAAACCAGAAAATGACAAATCTATATTTACAAATGACATCAGTTTAATCTTAGACAGAGGTCCCATGATTGGTTACATTTGGTCACATGCTCCTCCATGGTACAGCTCTAATTCTCACCTTATATATTGTGTTTAGGTGCTCATGCACCTAAACAATAACTGTGATATGCCAAACGATAATTCACAGCTTTGAAAGCGTAGGGAAAATGTGTGATAACTGACGTCATTTCAGTTACTGGAAAATGACGTCATTCATGGCGTTAGACGGTGTAACGTCGTTTTACGCTTGAAAGACGTTATAAATGCATGTAAACGTATGCGACGTGGTCTAAGTAATGGCGGGAGTTCTTCAGTGCAAAGACGGAAAGTTGGAAGAAGCTGAACACTTCAAATTTGTTTTCGTTGTTTATTGTGCATTAAAATAAAAAAAAATCAGCTCCAGTGCGTGATTTGTTGCGTTCTCGGCAACTACGACATGATTATTAGCGACCCTTTAGAAAAGCAGAACCGGAACGGAAAAAAACAAGGAGTCTAATTTAAGTAACTAATATACACTGGCCAGTGAATATGACAATATATTGACTGGCCACGAGAGCGCTCTAAGCCAATGAAAATCGGTCTTTTTTCTTAGTTATATGATAAATTACAATTGAGAACTTTCGACATATGATCCCTTAAAATATAATATGGACAATATCATATCCATCAGAATCAAAGCTTTGCTAATGTGGACTTATGGAGATTAACAGTCGGCGTATAGTAGATGCCGATAAGTTGCTACGATAAATCTGATTGGCAGGAAGCCATGCACACAGCTCTGGACCAACATTGGCTCGACATTGGATCGAAACTGTAACTTGTAATGTTGTAATGTCAGGTCAGGGTGAATCCAGCGCCTTGGCACCAAGCTAAACCTGGCCTGACCTACATCAGGGTTCGAATTGTGCAAATTTATCGGCGTTGTATATATTTATAGGGGGGGGGGCACTGGTTTCTCTGTAATGCACCCTACCCTAAGCCATAAATGGACATAATCAGTTTTAGTTTTAGTCATGTAACTTATGAAAAGGTGCCTACTTTGCAATGACGTCAATGCGGCGCTTTTGCGCGTCATATGTGTCGGAACCAAGTATAGTGTATTCAGTTGTATGGTTTTTCTGACTGACATGAATTCCCATGTTTTCCTCGTGCGAGCTACGATACGCTCTATGGTTTTATAACCATAAACCACAGCCAATCACCTTGACACTTTCGGTGCATAAGCATGCAAAGAATTAGTTTACTTCTGAACACTAAGTGTAGGAAACATGTTATCAATAAAAGGATGTTTGAAAGGATATATGTGTACGGATTACACGATTCGAATCCATGGGGATGAGACACCTGAGCACGCTGGTCTAGTTTGACTGATTTGCAGTCCAGACACACAGTTTAGCACGAAACTCGTAGTCAAGAAACGGTATGTATCAAGACTGATGTTAAATGTATGACGCTGCTAACATTTGATTACCCTCTATAGGTCTATGGACACGCTATAACACTCAGAACGGATATCATCCAGTCTGAGTGCAACAAGGTTTGGAGATTTATTCTGGAGCAATTTCGTCGCTACTTATATTCTGTCGGCGGCAATGCGTATTTTGTTGTTTCATGAACAGTAAAACCTGTCTTTTAAAAGCGGCCACTCAAAGATAGACAAAACATAGGTCTTCAAGGCAAACGGTAGCTTAATGAAGGTCGAAAGCAATGCAGTATGCTATAGCATTCTGCAATACTTTTGACCTGCATTAAGCGATAATCGTTCTTGGAAAACCTATTTTTGTCTTTCTTTGAGTGGCCGCTTAAGACAGGTTTCACCGTACATTGTAAGTGAGGGATAGGTGGGTGGGTTTTGTCTGTTATGACTGGTTTGGGATGGATTTTAGCTACTTTTACAGCTCACGAATATATGTTGATGCTCAGGCATGAAAATAAACGAAAGACAAAAGATGTCATTTTATTTATTGAAGTAAATGAAGGCACTTAAGCATGAAAATATCTAAAATTGAGCAGCAACACGAGATAAAGTACCTATAAGCATAACCACACAGCAATCATTCCAATCAGCTGATACACGGGCTGATCGGGAATAACGTTTCCCAGCTATGATAATTAAAATACCAAAATGAGTGCTGTTAGTGCGTTGGGCTGTTGGTAAAGGGGTACGTGCATTAAGGGGCTATTATGCCCCCCTCTAGAGCCAAAAGCTGAAAGTTGCTTTTCACCAATTTCATCTAATTGGTTCATTAGAAGAATAGCCCAAGTGTAAAATTCTGGCACTTATTTTACTTTTACCGGTTGCTAAGGTAACCAAAAATGGCCTCCAAATAGGCTTAAAATAGAGAAATTACCATTTCAGGCCAAACTTGAGGCTTTTTGAGATCGATTTTTTAAGAATTAGATATCAGCACAAGCAAATACCAAAAAAACTTTTGATATATTGTGTGCCGTGATAATTCTCATGATCTGTTTTAATATTTGTTTGGTATTTGCTTGTGCTCTATATCAATTCCTCTGCTACATGTCTCAAATTTGCTCCAAATGGTAATTTTCCTATTTTCAGCCTATTTTGGCAGCCATTTCTGTTACCATAGCAACGGTAAAAGTTGAATCAATACCAGACCTTTACACTTTGGCTATTGTTCAGAAGAAAATTGTGTAAAGCAACTTTTATTTTTTGACCTCATAGGGGGGGTGGGGGGGGGGGGGCAAAATAGCCTCTTAATGCACGTACCCCTTTTGGTATTTCGTGAATGCCACAAGGGCCATTTTCTCGTGTTAAAGCTCATATAAGATGAGTTGTGATATAGGCAGAAATCTTAACAAAACGGTAAAATCAGCATGCACGTCTTTTATCGTCTGATCAGGTGAGCACTGCTTTTTATTGTTATCCCATTGATGCAGTTGTTAGGCAAGCAAACAATGCAATCCCGGATGAGACAGCATGCAACGTCGCATCTAACTAGTGTTTGCACTGTTTTTTTACATGCACATGTACTACAAGCGTCGTTTTATTGTTTGATTTGATTCTTTACGTCCCAGTCAACAATTTTTCAGTTATGTTGGGACGAGTCTTCCTGGGTTGAACAAGTACTAAGCAAGGATTATTGTGTCTTGCTCAAGGACACAACGCAGTGACGCCGGTGAGGCTCGAACCCACGGCCATTCGGTCTCGAGTCAAGGGTTCTTCCACTGAGCCACTGCGCTCCCAGAGAGTCGTATTAGGCAACGGGAAACAAGTTTGGGGCTTTTACTAACAATCTCATGTAATGACCACTGGACCAAATCACGAGAAACCTGATTACAACATAGGCGCAGACCATTTTGCGCATCCGCACATACTGATCAGCACTTTTGTTGTCTGATGTCTGGCAAGCACGATAGCTACATTGTAAACATGCCACATTCAAGTTTTATGATGGTAGCTAGTCTCTGTAGTTGAGCAGGCTGGTTTTACACAGCCTAAATATAGCGAACCCAGAAGACAGGTTTTCTCATGACGAGGCCCCTATATAGACACACTGTCAGGAAGAAATGCATACTAGATTAACCCTTAAAGCGCCAATCACACAATCAATGTTGTTTGTTTTGTTGACTGCTGAAATGTTTTCGAAGCCTCCCGGTCAAACAATGTAGATCCATATCAGACTGCTCCTGCAGGAGCAGTCTGATCTAGGTCTACACTGTTTGCCTCTATACTTATATTAATCACTAAGGTAAGCAATATATGCCACAGACGACCTAAACTCCGTTCAGAAATTTTGTGGCACCGGTTTTTCGCAGTTCCCGCTTTTATACGTCGTTTTAGGTCCTACATCGCTGTGAGAAAGTTATTCTTGAAGACCTCCCCTAATTTCTCCAGCCGGTTCTGTGACTGTGCATGCTTCTGACAAAGCCCTGATATCTTGAGAAAATTTAGGAAATTCAGAAATGCGCCCACAGACTAAGTCCAGTTGACGATGATTGCCAAAATAGATCAATATTCATCGATATGCTTCACGTCTCTTGAGTCTATTTTCAAATTGCTCAAATGCAACACACCCTTAACTCGAATATCAAATGGTTTGATAACAAGTTAGAATAAAAATGAATCTTTATTCTACAAAAGTATCCTCAACTTTTACCAGTCCTAGTACACGTGAAAGTAAGGACCGGCAGGAGTTGGTAAGGGGACTGGGGATCTGCAATGGTGGCTATTAGTAATTAGTTCTAGGAGCGTCCTTCCAAGGCAATGGTCAAGCAAGTTCATATTATAAACCCACGTTGTGACGTGCAATATTTTCAATAGCCCATGGATGTGACAAGCACGATGTAATGCCATTCCGACAGGAATGCCCAATTACAAATTAATAAATGGCTATGCTCACAAAAAGACACAATAAAGACAGGACCTTGGTAACAATACATTATCAGCATGTTATTATTAATTCATAGTTGAAATGGGGCATTTTATCGCTTGGTTTTATCAACAATACAACTTGATTTGTGCTTTATGATTTCATACCCGTGTAAAAAGTATGAATCCACTCTTTTCTAACGATATCAGACAACGAACAATTTTTGGAATAAGTACACTGTAAAAACAAGTTTGATTTTTTTTTCAACAAATTTAATAGCAGCTGAGCTGCCACTGATCTTGGTGTGTCTTTTAACTGCTATAAAGCTATATTCTGTTCAATGGTTTTGTTCCGCATAACAACTACAAGAAAAACAGGTAGAAATGTTGATATTTATGCTGGAGAAATGTTTGCCTTCAGTTGTAAAAGTTTCACTAATGCGGGCGCGTTAAGCGCCAGACCAGTGTTTAAATTTTCCAGATATACGGTGTGTAGTCACGCTTTATAATTTCCCACGAATTTCTCGCCAATAGGAATAACCCCTCCCAAATATTAAAATGGAAATATTGTCATTTCCATATACGTTCATGGAGGGCGTTTCAAATGTGTCAAATTGTCTTAGTCTGCTGGCGTATTTCTCAATTTCTTGATTTTTCCTAAGATATCAGGGCTTTGCCAGAAGCTCGTACAGGCACAGAACCTGCTGGAGAAATAAGGGGAGGTCTACACGAGTAACTTTCCCGCAGCGATGTAGAACCATAAATGACGTATAAAAGCAGGAACCGCGAAAAACCGGTGCCACACAATTTATGAACGGAGTTTAAGTACTAATGTGTTTCCAGAGTTTAAGTGACCCCCGTTTTTCTTTTTTTAAACAGCTTTAAATTGAACCTAGCAGAACGGCACTTAGCATGTAGATTTAAATGCACACCGCGTAACTAAAACTTATTTTTGGGAGACGCCCTTATTTGTAATTGAAGCCCAAATCCCTTGTACAAAAGAATAACTTAGTTGTTTTTCCCTATGAATGTGTACCCCTATTGATACACGTGGTATATGCGCGAAGATTGGTCCAGTTAAGCAATTTAGCGTGAAGCTGCGACTGTCTTCATCAGTTTAAACACGTGTTTTGGGTGCTCAAAAGAACCGTATCATCGAGACGGTTGTTTTGAGTACACACCAAATATTTTTGCAAATATTTTTTGGTTGAGAAATAGGAAAAATAATTTTCTGTTACGCACTCTTATCTGTAGGACTGACGAATTAGCTCCACTGACCCGTATAAGCCATGTTTTATTTATATCGTTAGGTTCACTTGGGGACTAATTCATAGAGGAGCGGCAAACACACACCAAAATTTCATCTAATCCCAGCATATACAAAAACTCATATTTATGTGGAAAAAATTAATTCAATTACGCGGTCTATATCGTAATTCATTTCTCTAATTTATTTTTCAATTAAAATCACCATTAAAGAATAATTAGCGAAAAACGGGGGTCACTTAAGTCCTGGAAACACTATAGTAGACTACATTTTAAGATGCAATTTGTGCATGCGCTTTAAGGGTTAAAGTTTATAAAAGCACAGGCTGATCTGGGTTTTGGTTGTAAGATCTCCTGTCTAATGGCAAGTTTAAATCAAATTATCACAGATGGCTTATAGGAATGAAAGGAACACATTCAGCGACCAGTCTTCGACAAAATTACCTCAAAACTATGGAGGACAATTAAGTTAGTCCAAACTGTTGATGACACAGCATATCACACAAGAAATTAAGCATTTGATGCAGATGTTTCAGTGCAAAACAGTAAACATTTCGTAAGTCTTACAGCTAATCCAGACAGAGATGCATACAAACCATTATGAAAGTTTCTTCTAAACCTCTTGTCAAACTATGAACCTCCCATTCATATTCATTGAAGGATTATAAAGTTAACTGGCAAGCATAGAAAAGATTTTTCTATATGTTTCTTTAACTTATCACAAGGTGATGATATGACAATGAAGTTTGGTTAGGCTAGGGGTAGGTTGATAACTCCTTTGAATATTTTAGAAATGATTTTGGTGGTAGTTTTCTCTCATCTGCATCAAAATCTATGTTCATAATCTCTTCACAATAGAACCTGGACAAATATTTTCATTTCCAACACGATCCTTGTATGGTCACATGTAAAGTACTTATAACACTTGTTTTGTGAACCAATCACTGATGAAGATTGAAATGAAGATAAATGAAATCTGCTCTAAGGTTCTTTCAAAGGTTAAGAGTCAACTTTCCTGTCCACCATTGAATTTGAAAAGAATATTGAATTTGAAAAGAATATTGGAAGATAATTATGAAATTTGGAAGAAACTTTCATAATAATCGTTTGTATAGGTCTGTCTCTCTCTGGATTCGCTGTAAGACGGTCGACTCATTAACGTGGAGTCCATGGTATTCAAGTTGAAGGGGACGACGACGTTGAAAACAAGTGCACCTGAAACACAGGCCCTTATTAAATAATGCAATATGCCGCAAACCCAATCAAAATTGAATGACAATTAAGAAAGTTACAGATGTTTGTATACAGCGTCAACCCAAACATTATTTCAAATGCGGTTTTCATACATGTACCTGTATACGATTTTCTTCAAAATAACAACCAATTTGTAATATATTGTTACCCAAGTCTTTCCTTGGTCTGTCAGACCTATCAGAATGCCAGTTGATTCTAAGGTGTCCTGTATACGCCAACCATTATTTTCCGATATATAACTTTAAAATGGTTCTGTCGAGCACAAGGTTTCTTGTCAGTTACAGAGATAGTTAATTTTTTGCATTTTCACTATATAACATGCCTTCCATTATATTATACCTCCATATATTTTATTCTATCAGAGATATCTTTGTGAAATTTACAGACAGAACCTGTATTTGGTTTTGTAATAATATGATACTAACAATTTTCATCTCATAGCGGTATGAAAATGCCACAATGGGGGTAGCGAATAGGGACACTTTAAGGGGTAAGTGTACATTTGCCATGCCTGGTCGTTTACCGTTATGATAATCGAATCAAAATTTGCTGTGCATTTTGACCACTTTATCTAATTTTATAAATGTTACAAGTTTTAATTCATGTCTGGAAAGCTTCACTGTATTTTCTTGGATATTAATATTTAGGCGATGCTTGACGCCGTATATAGAAAGCAATGGATGGTGGTCATTTTTAGGCTTTGTGACGTCGCACAGCCATAATAAAATATGCATAATCAGAATAACTAGTTTCCTGCAGTTCATTTTATTTTTTGTTTACATTTTTATTGATTCTTCTGTTGAAAATAATTGATTTAGAAAAGATCTGTACATTTAGCATTAGCA
>CAXHUL010000145.1:1050174-1067523 GCA_964019695.1 Loripinus fragilis
TGCTTACTGCCCTTATAATGAAAAAAGTCGGGGCACCACTGCACACGGTTATGAAGATTTATGATTTATATCCGTGTTGGTAGATCTGCATTCATTTTTTTAAAAAAAAAAAAATACTAAGTTAGCAAGCTGGTTTGAGCCTTGGCCGTTCACAGAGCCAGATGGCCGGTTTGTTTTCCAACATTATGGCGTTCCATTTTATATAATACACAGTATCGATTCACTGTGCGCCTGAAATGAGTGAAATCGACTGTATCGGTAGAATCGAGAGTTTTTGGCCTAAATTTGTGAGGGGGTGGTAAGTATTTTGGCATGTTTTCTTATAGTTAGATTTGTCCTTCCGCCGTGGATCTCATTTTATTTCTTTGATATATGCATACATGTCAAAATATCGTGCAAAAACAACGACAGTGTATCGTGGGAGCGCAAGAAACGCATTCTCTTAGAGGGATAGTTGTCAAAAAAGCGAAATTCCACAGCTTTTTATCTTCCTGTTTCGAGTTTAAACAACTTAGCTAAAAATGATTTTCACCAGAAGTTCGAGAGGCTTATGATCCTACAATACCAGAAATCTCAGACTGATCCGTTTTTTCGATTTTGAGATATTCAGCTATATATGACTGAACCCCCTAATAGCGGTGAATTAGAATCTGTATCGGTAGAATCGACGCACTGAACGAAGTAATATCGATACTCATAAGAGGTACTGTGCCCAGTGAAATGGAACAATGAAGACAGTTTCGTCTATTCTGGGCCAATTTCAAGCGCAAGTAGGACTAAAATATACGAAAACTTTGCGCATCAAACCAACAACCTTTGTTCGATAAAAATATAATAAAAGCTTGTCAAAAACTTGTCAAAAACTTCAGTTTGTAAACAAATACATGCTTGGCACATTCTTAAAATTTTTTGGATGAAAATACTTGTTTGTTTGCTTGATTTGATTCTTTACGTCCCAGTCAACACGTTTGGGATGGTTCTTCGTGGGTTGAACCATTAGTAAGCAAGTATTAATGTGTCTTGGTCAAACACATAACGCAGTGACGCAGATGGGGGTATACCAGGGAGCTCCTTGGTATTGAGTCAAGCATTGTACGACAAAGCCACTGTGCACCCTCCATGAAATGCTTTTGGCCGTTCTATTCCTTCAGTTGATTTAAAAAGGTTGGCTGCCAGTAACTGGCAAAATATTAACAATTATGTACATGTAGCACGAAAGTGCCTTCGATCAGCTTGAATAGTAACAGTTTGGTAAGGATAATGAGCGTGCTCAACATGTGCTGCCTCTCATTTCTTCAGGGTTTGCAACCAGATCTTGCTAAAATCAGCCTTGTTATTAACAGAGACTAGAAATAGCTTAAAGCTTTAAGTGGGCCATGTTCAGCTGCTTAGCTATAAACTTTCCAGGGAGCAAGTTACAAAGGCACGCATCAGACTGGCCGGATGTGCAGACTGGTCTGCACCTTTGTTGTTCACATGCGACAGAGTCGGGTTCTTTCACGACAGAGGCCAAAGTTTGATGTGAGATATACGGAAGGGCTTTAAAACCCTAACATGGTATAATGACAATAGATAATTCTTTATAGTGGCGAAGACCCCATGTATATATATATTCGTTGCATTGTTGCCCCTTACTCAAATAAACATACCCGCTTTTTGAGTCGCAAAACCAACACATAAGAATCATGTGTCCATCAGCGTCCGCGGCGTCATCATCGTCGTATTCCGCGTTGTCACACTTTTGGTTTGTGATCAATAACTTTTGAAGGGATTCATCAATTTAATCATCCATCAAACATTGCAGAAGGGTTAAACATCAATTATACAGGTTAAGTTCGAAAGTGGCGGTTATCCACAAACTTATTAAGAGTTACTGCCCTTTTTGACTTAGATTTAGACTCTTAGATTTTGGCTAAATTATGGTTTATGATCAATTACTTTTGGAGGGATGCAACACTGTCATTCAAATTTAACACTGATAAAGCATTATAAAATACAGGCCAAGTTCGAATTTGGAGGTAATTCCCCAATTTTTGACTGAGTTTTGGCCCTTTTTTGACTTAGGTTTAGGGTAATGCAAAAGCTATATTGACGTTTTGTAGAATAAACATCACATTTCTCCAAAACTATTATATCTTACAACTTCTCACTATAGGCAATGATTGCCCAGTGCCTGTAGATAAGCATAACCGTGATTAAAAAGAATTTCTAGCGAAAAATCGTGCAATCTCCCTAAACGAGACGTTCGTTTTATTTTGTTGAAATAACGACTGGAGAAACTAGGCACATTCAACAAATAAATATAGACGAGCCGTCGATGCACCATTGCCCCCAATTTGTATATTTAAAACGGGTTTTCCTTCATGCATGAAATAATTCACTTCTTATTGAATGAGAATTTATTTCGGTCATCAACTGTGCTTGTTATTCAGTAACATATATGGGAACTAGACCGTTAAACAGGGAACCACGCTATGTACAGTAAAACTATTTACACAGTTGATGTACAATAAAAACGACCATCTTGCAAAGTGGTCTATTTTTGTCAGATATTTAATGTCTTTTGCTTATACAACCCCTTTCCCCCCCCCCTAGACTCAAGACGCCATTTACATATGTTATATATTTGTATAGCAACATTTAATTGTCCAAAAGGCATCTTGGGTCTAGGGGGGGGAAGCATCTAAAAACAAACTGAAAGACGCCAGTTTCATCTTTTCAATAACAAACGTCACAATTTTAAGTATATTTGGTACGCATGCACAGAAGGAATACCGCAAAGTTTTTGGAAATGAAGGGCACTTATATCCTTAATATTTTAGCACTTTTACTTCTTGAAAACCTGCAAAGGATTTACTAAAACTATCGTCTAAACGGCAGCCAGTCTAAAGACGTAAAATGAGGGGTGGGAGTAGAAGGCGCACGTTTTCACAGCTTTATAAATGATGGATTGCTTTGAAACCTATTTTGATGCTTTCTATGCATATTTTACTACCGAAACAGTCCAATTTTAAAAATATTAGGGCAATTTGAAAATTTAGGTTTTGTAATCATGTCAACTAGGTAAAAATATACGCCTTATCGCTAGAGCTCCTTTACCGCCCCTCCCCCCAGTGGGATCAAAGGTCAATTATGTAAATTTCGCAAGGACTCAGTCAGTTGTCATTATTTTTTACAGAAATTTCGCATGCAGACAAAGTTACAATAAATAAGTAACATATCAAACGCGATTTTTGATCAAAGGCCTGTGCCAGACCCCCTGGGTGGACTTAGTGGGTGGGGTCAAAACGTCACAATTCAACTTTTTCGGAACATGATCATGATGTATGTCACATTAAAGGGAAACATGAATGCAGCAACATGGTAGCAAATATTTTGCCCGCAGAGCCCCGCTCACCCCCATCCCCTGACCCTGGGGTCAAAAGGTCAAAATTAAACTTTTCCAAAACATGGTCAGATTGCATACTAAATTAAATAGAATCACGAATGCGGAAACGTGGTAGCATATATTTTGCCCGCAGACCCCCTCCTACCCCCACCCGACCCTGGGGGTGGGGTCAAAATGTCAAAATTAACTTTTTCAAAACATGGTCATGTTGCATATCAACTTAAATGGAATCACAAATACAGCCACATGGTAGCAAATATTTCCCCCACAGAACTCCCCCCAGGGCCCTGGGGGTTAAAAGGTTAAAATTAAACTTTTTCAGAACATTGTCATGTTGCATATCAAAGGGAATCGCGAACGCAGCAACATGGTAGCAAATGCAGACAAAGGTACAATAAATAAGAAACATATCAAACCTGACTTTTGATTGAAGGCCTGTGTCCGACCCCTGGGTGGACTTAGGGGGTGGGGTCACAGGTAAAATTAAATTTTTTCAGAACATGGTCATGTTGCATATCAAATTAAAGGGAATCACAGGTGCAGCAACATGCAACATGGTAGCAAATATTATGCCGGCAGACCCCCCCCCCCACCCCCGACCCTTGGGGTCAAAAGGTTAAAACTCAACTTTTTCAGAACATGTTCATATTGCATATAAAATTAAAGGCAATCACGAATGCAGTAACATGGTAGCAAATACTTTGCCCGCAGCCCCCCTCCCCTTGACCTTAGGGTCAAAAGGTCAAATTTAACTTTTGCAGAACGTGATCATGTTGCATATCAAATTAAAGGGAATCGGGAATGCAGCAACATGGTAGCAAATATTTTGCCTGCAGCTTCCCTCTCCCCTTAGAAGGTCAAAATTCATCTTTTTCAGAACATGGTCATGCTGCACACAAAGGAATCGCGAATGCAGCAACATGGTAGCAACTGCAGACAGAGGTACAATAAATATGAAACACATCAAACGTGATTTTGGATCTAAAACCTGTGCCGGCCCCCCTGGGTGGACTTATGTGATGGGATCAAAATGTCAAAATTCAATTTTTTTAGAACATGGTCATGTAGCATATCAAATTAAAGGGAATCACGGATGCAGCAACATGGTAGAAAATATTTTGGCCGGGAACCCCCCCCCCCCAGTCCCTCTAACCCTGGGGGTCAAAAGGTCAAAATTAAATTTTTACAGAATATTATCATATCAAATTAAATAGATTCTCAAATTCAGAAACATGGCAGCAAAATTCTCCCTACATACCTTCTCCCTACCCCACTCGACCTTGGGTGTGGGGTTAAAGGTCAAAATTCAACTTATAGAGAACATGGTTATGTTGCATATGAAATTAAATAGAATCGTGAAAGCAGCAAATATTTTGGCCGCAAATCCCCTCTCCCCGCCACTCTGACCCTGTGGTCAAAAGTCAACTTGTTCAGAACATGGTCGTATTGCATATCAAATTAAAGGGAATCACAAATGCAGCAGCGTTGTAGCAAATACTTTACCCGCAGACCCCGCCCCGAAGGTCATGTTGCATATCTTATTAAAGGGAATGGGGCATAGGGCACCATGCAAACACATATTCTCTCCTTACACTTACACTCAACTATAGGTTGGATTATAACATTAAATAAATTCTGAATGATTGTGTTGTATATAAAATTAAGGGGAAAGAAGTATAGACTTGGCTCTAATAATTTTTCAGCGCAGTTCATTAAAATAATTTCCCATTATAAAAAGATTGGCTATAACATTAATGTATTGCAACAGACTGCATGCTTGGTAGTCAACCCAATCACGGTTGGCAACTTTGCTTTCCTCTTTAATTGCACGCCGGTGGGTCGGACTTCAGACTCTATGATGGTTCCGACTTAAAGACTTATCTATTGAGGAGATGGTAGGGGCCTGATGCTTTGGCTGTTTGTCGGGCCCACCGGGGTTTACCTGTTGGATTTCTTTTGCTCCGGTATTCAGTTTAATTTACTGTTGAGTCCTTATCCTTGCTTTATCTCCTTGTTATATCTTGATTTATATGTTTTAGGAGATGATGCATTGATAAGTTAGGGGTCTTTCATGCAAACCAAATATCTATGTGTCTTGATCCACACTTGAATTAAGGGTGAGGTTGGCGCCGTTAAACCGGTTTAAGCCCTCCAGTAAAATATTTTACTGACCGTTCCAAGGCGGTACTTCTTTTGTGGATCTTTTATGTTTTTGTTCTGTCTTGTGTTTGCTATGTTTTGTGCGCGTCTGTTTATATGTGCTTTGTGGTCACCTGCTGGGAAAGGGCTGACCTCTTGGCTCTCGTTTGTGGTGTCTTCTGTGAGTTTGTCACTTTCCCATTGGTATCCTGGGTCAGGTGTGGTACTTGATTGTATCGATTCCTGATCTTTGCACCATTACTTACTTTTACATAGAAGCAAACACTTTGACATTACACACACCCCTGACCTCTAGGTCAGGTCGAAGTCAGTTAGATAAGTTTATTTTGTATTGAACTAACCACTGAAAACAAGTTGATTGTCTTTTAACCTTGATCTGTATGATACCAAAGGTGAACTTAGGGGTTGGAGAAATGGGATTTATGTTTTGTGATTTATTAGTTTCTCTAAAATAACCCTTTGCCGGGAAAATATATTCAATAAATTTTCCTTGTTTGACTTCTGTTCTGCCAGGCGACACATCCGATTCTCAGAATTCTATATCATAAAGAGCGCTAGTTTTGATTTTCATGTAAGAATGTAAATATATAAATGTTTTGATGTATCTGCATGTGCATGCATGCATACATATTTGTGTGCATGCATGCATATATGCATGCATGCATGGGAGTACGAACATTTAGGAGCATGTACATGTGTTTTCATATGTACATTGATGTGTGTGCGCATGCATGCGTGTATGTACATTTTTGCAATATCCCTCCACAAGTATTGAAGTTGGCATCGCTGGCTCTCCCCCCCCCCCCAAATATTGAAAAGCTTCCTACGCATATGAGCCAAGCAGCAATTCTTGGGTCACCGTTTGAAACACAAAATTATTTTACTTTCATTCCTTTAAGTAAGAAAGGATGCAAAGATCAGCAACCGATACACTCAAGTACCACATTTGACCCAGGACACCCCATCGGGAAGTGATAAAACACAATAAATCACCACATACAAGAGAGCCAAGAGGTCAGCCCTTTCCAAGCAGGTGACCACAAGACTGCAATATATAGACGACAAGATAGCATGACAAACACGAAACATAAGTAACAAAAAAGATCCACAAAAAAGCACCGCCATGGAATGGTCAGTAAAAATACATATACTTTTAAGTCAAGTCTTCTTTTCCACATACTCGTAGCACTCGCCAACATCAAGATTAATGCAAACCTAGAAAAGACACAAAGCAATGCATAGCAAACCATAAAACAAACACAGAACCCACATCAGGAGCAACAGTCAACAACGAATCAACAACAGAATCACTGCTTAGAATGTACAGCAGCCTAAGCCATATGTCATCATTGTTTGTTAAATATAGTCTCAATTCTGAAACATTTTCGTTTCAGTAAACCAACACTCGTGAGTTTCTATAGCACAATGGAGAATCCAGGATACAAATGCTACAACTGCCCTCTCTATTCTGAATTTGATACAGTTATAAAACACTCCATTGTCACTCATCCAGGAAACACTTTAAAATATCGAAGACCATTTATACATCTAAGTAGTGTCCACAAGTGTAAACTGACAGGTGGTGGCCATTAGGCGGCCATCTTGGTTATTGGACAAAGCCCATATTCAAACTTAGGCGAGAGATTGATAAAAGTAATTTTATATGTGAAATTTGGCAGCAATTGGGTAATAAATGACTAGGGTAGAGTGTCTATAAGTGCAAACTAATAGGTGGCGGCCCTTTCGTTGGCCATCTTGGTTAACTTTCGTCGGACAGAACTCGTATTCAAACTTTAACAAGAGTTTTATGGAAGTAATCCATATATGAAATTTGGAAAAACTCTGATAAAAAAATGAAGTAGTGGACACTGATAGGCGTTGGCCATTTTTTGGCCATCTTGCTAATCGTTCAACAGATAAAAAACGTATTTAAACTTTTATTTTATTGTCCTTTGGGATCATGGGTTTTATTGTGGAACTTTGAAACTATTAGATGGTAACTGATGAGGCCCAGAAAAATTGCACACTCTTGTTTCAGTTCGTTGGTGCATTCTTTGCTTCCAAAGGATAACCTTTTTAAGAACACATTTGACTTCACTACAGCTGGTGATTGGGACTATGTGGCGGTGGTAGAACGTCTCCCTGCCCTTCACTATAGTGTAGATTTTATTTTCTTGTCCTTTGGGACCATGGGTTTCATTGTGGAACTTAAAAACTTTTAGAGGGTCACTGATAAGGCCTAAATGGCCGAAACTAGCTAGTCCGGCCAAGATAATTTGCACATTCTAATTTCAGTTCTTTAGTGCATTCTTTGCTTCCAAAGGATAACTTTTTAAAAACATATTTGACTTCACTAAAGCTGGTGATTGGGACTTTGTGGCGGTGGTAGAATGTCTCCATGCCCTTCACTATGGTGTAGATTTTATTTTCCTGTCCTTTGTGGCCTAAATGGCCGAAACTAGCTAGTCTGGCCCAGAAAATTTGCACACTCTAGTTTCAGTTCTTTGGTGCATTCTTTGCTTCCAAAGGATGACATTTTTAAGAACATATTGAACGAGAGTTTGATGGAAGCAATCCATATATAAAATCTGGAAGAAAACCGATTATAATGACTAAGTTAGAGAGACCTGACGTGGCGGCCATTTTCACAGCCTTCTTTCTTATCGTTTGACAGAAAAAAAACCTGTATTCAAACTTGAACGAGAGTTTGATAATGAGATGAAATTTGAAAAAAAATGCGATTAAAAATGACTAAGTTAGAGTGACCACGGCAACGGACAGACGGACAAGCCCAAAATAATAGAAATAATGTTTTGTTCGCTAGTTTGTTGATAGGTTTGTCAGTTGATTTTTTGTGATGGTGGCACGTGCATGTGCGTGTGGTGCACACGCGCTTGTGTGCGTGCGTGAGAGTGTGCGTGCGTTTGTGTGTGTGTGTGTTATTGTCAAGATGCTGTACGAAAATTCACAAACCTATTTTTGTAAACATCCGACCTTCATAAATATTCATGTAACAAAGTTCGATTCATTCAATGCATTTACCGTTACAGTCATGCCTCAAAGCGTTTTGTGGAAGTATAGCACGACGTGAACTTACCTGTATATTATACTACCCATTCAGTGGAGCATAACACCATGCAATTAGAAAATGGTGAATTACAAATGCTATGTTTACAGTAGCATGTTACCTGTACACAGGGCCGTCATCGCTTGTCCGGCAGGTCCGTCGAGCGCCTGACCACTTTTTTGGCCAAGTATGCTCTCTGACGTGTCCCTTTTGCTGGTTTCGGCTCACTTAACTCTGTGCTTACCATTTATTGATGCAATTATCAATAACGCGCGTTGCGCATGTGAAAACATTGAAAAATTATAATCAGATGGTCTTAATGGACGTTATCATACTTATGGACCGTGTTGAGAGAAAACCCGACGTAGCTGCATGCAAACGTCAAAGGCGCAGACCAGCCTGCACATCCGCGCAGTCTGATCAGCGCCTTTGTTATTCGCTCCTAGGAAAGTATAATTGTAAACTTGCTACACTAAAAATTCCAGCATTCTAGCTAATCTCTGTAACTGAGTAGGTTGGTTTGAGTCTTGCATGGTCAGAAACCCCAAAGACAGGTCTTCTTGTTGAGGTCCAGATAATTCTATGATCCCTTAAATTGACATTTTGTTTTTTCTTCTTCTAATTAACATGTCGAGCGATAAAGTGTGCTTAAAACGTGTTGACTTTACATATATGAGCATCATGAGCCTGTGTTGTTACAATGCATTCTGTTACAGATATACAGGTCCCGCCTGTTCCAAGTCAGCCCAAGATTTTTCGGTTCCACCAACGTTCATTTGACTTTAAGAAGCCTGAGCAGAGATGCGTTTAGCCGTTGTGGTTCGACAGTAGGCCCTGGCTCCATTACAATGAAGCCAAAGATCTCATCTTATGCCTACCGAAGCCAAAATCTAGATGAAGCCTGCATCCTTAACGGGTGTTCTGCATGTAATTGAAAAGACTAAGTGTATATCTTTCGAAAACACAACTCTTTGAAGGACCACCAAGGATCAGTGCTATAAGTACTTTCCAAAACCTGCGGGGACATAGGTGAAATAATGTCAAAGAAACATGCTGTAGAAAAAAAGTAAAAAAATCGTGACTGTCTGAAAACAATTTTGTCCAGCATTCGGTTTCTCGCGTGACTAGAAAAATCTTTTCTAGCAAAAGATTGTGACCAAAAGGACTGAAATCTGGTCCCAAATGCATAAAACCCCATGAAAAACGCACATAGAAGCGCCCAAAATTTAAAAAACTTGGGGGAGACCCCCTAAACCCCGTCAAGAGGGGGATTAATCCCCCTCTCGTGTCTTCGGCACTCAATGTAATCTGATTGCTCGCTGGGCGCAAAAAGCCTTATTAAAGGGTTTGCCACAGTGGGTCTTATGAAATGTACTTTCCACTACCAATTCATCTTACCGTACAGCTGTTTAAAGCAGGATGAAATTATTGAAATGTAAGCCTACAAACCTACACACAGACAGCAGATGCGGGAGTCTCTAACAGACTGAAAAAGTGATACAGATTGACGTATTGTTAACCCTTTATGAACTAATTGAATTCTGCCTACTGGTTATATACACTAAACCTGAGGTGGTACAATATATATATTGCTGATCACAGGTTTTTATATAAAAAAGAAAGTTGCATTTCTTTTGTCTTAACATCATATTTGTATAAATAAACAGTGAAGACCCAGATGAAATGCCGTATGATGCAGCATTATATTTGGGTCTTCACTGTCTGCCAAAGAACACATTTAGAAGCCAATGGTATACACAGGGTGAAAAAAATAGCCTACTTTCTGCTCTAAATTCGAAGATTTATGACCAACATTTGCATTCACTTCGTGCAGTCGGGAGTTTTTACTTCGTACATTAAATAACTAGCAGTCGATTCTACCGATACAGTTTCTAGTTCGCCGCTATTAGGGGGTTCAGTCATATATAGCTGAATATCTCAAAATCGAAAAAACGGATCAGTCTGAGATTTCTGGTATTGTAGGATCATAAGCCTCTCGAACTTCTGGTGAAAATCATTTTTAGCTAAGTTGTTTAAAATGCGAAACAGGAAGATAAAAAGCTGTGGATTTTCGCTTTTTTGACAACTATCCCTCTAAGAGAATGCGTTTCTTGCGCTCCTACGATACACTGTCGTTGTTTTTGCACGATATTATGACATGTATGCATATATCAAAGAAATATAATGAGATCCACGGCGGAAGGACAAATCTAACTATAAGAAAACATGCGAAAATACTTACCACCCCCTCACAAATTTAGGCCAAAAACTCTCGATTCTACCGATACAGTCGATTTCACTCATTTCAGGCGCACAGTGAATCGATACTGTGTAATATATAAGTTTTTATAAGGACATATCCTAAGTGTGTTTTGATCGTTTAGAAAAGCAATCTTTAAAAAGCGGGGTTTCCATCAAATTGCCAAGTTTGAAAATTTAACACTGAAATCTCCATAGGAAAATCAATGTGTTCAGGCATCTTAGTATGAGGGCATTACTAGTCGAGAAATGGTAGAAACAATGTGCTGAGAGGTCAACCTGATTTGGCAAAAGAAAACTATCGAAAATTGTGATAAATCAAAGATTACTAAACATTTCATATTCCCTATTTGTTTTCAAAGGGAGATAATTTTCAACTGTTTACAAATTTGATAAATTCGAAATTCTAATTTGAGCTTGTTTCAAGTGATTAATCAGTTTTCTTGTGTTTTTATACAACACAATTGTGACCAATTTTGATAAGCAGTACAATTTAAATTTGCCGCTTGCGCAAAAGCAAAATTCAGTGAATAAAGCTTTAAACACTTAAAGGAGCATAACTCAGACATCAAACGAGACAGATTGGTGGAGTTTCGACGAATCGTTTGCTGTATGTCTTAGAAACATTATTAAGCTTCAGTAAATACTTTTTGTCCAATACTTTCTCACAAAATATACATAATTGTCGTGAAGCGTTTTCACTTTTGTTCAGTATATATAAACACCGGACCGGAGTTTTTTTTTTATTGCGAACTTTTTAAGTTTACTTTATTGTTTGAATATAGCGTTCTATCGAGAGAGATTTTTGTGGACATGAACGAGTTGCAGGAAGCAACGAGTTTACGAGCACAAACTATCTCGAGATGGACGAGATTTCATACATGCAATAAATTGCTTGTTTGTTTGTTTGATTTGATTCTTTACGTCCCATTAACAATCTTTCAGTTAAACAGGGACGGGTCTTCCTGGGTTGAACCAGTACTAAGCTAGGATAAATGAGTCTTGCTCAAGTACCACAACGCATTGACGCCGGTGAGGCTCGAACCCGCGGCCCCTCGGTCTCGATTCGAGCACTCTACCACTGAGCCACTGTGCTCCCTATTAATTGCTTGTATTATGATCACTAATTTAGCTTCAGACATTATTATCCCCACGCTTTTTTTAAAAAAGCGAAGGGATATTTTTATCGCCTCCGTCCGTCCGTCCGTCCGTCCGTTATGCTATCTTCTCCTTAACCATTGGACGAAATTCAACCAAATTTTGTGTGTGAGTTACTCGCATGAATGGGGCGCGCAACGGCAATTTTGTTGGCCCCGCTCCCTGGGGCCCTGGGGAGGGGTCAAAAGGTCAAATATAATTTAATTTCAATTACAAAGTCAATTTCAAAGATTTTATACCAAACTTTGTGTGTGTTCTCACAAATTAAAGATACGAAACATATCAGACGGGATTTTTATTCTTTCGCATGGGTCATGTCCTAGAAGTTGGACTTGGGGTGCTTAGGGGCCAAAATCAAATTCTGTCCTGCTGTCTATCCGTTGTGCTATCTCCTCCTAGACCATTGGACGAAATTCAACCAAATTTGGTGTGTGAGTTTCTCCCATGAATGGGGCGTGCAACAGCAATTTTTTGACCCCGCTACCTTGGACCCTGGGGAGGGGTTAAAAGGTCAAATATAATTTAATTTCAATTTCAAAGTCAATTTCAAAGATTTTTACACCAAACTTTATGTGTGTTCTCACAAATGAAAAATACAAAACATATCAGACAGGATTTTTATTCTGTCCCCTGGGTCAAGCCCCAGGGGTGGGACTTTGGGGTGCCCAAGGGGTCAATGTTTTTTCAAACATGGTCATATGGCATATCAAATCGACGGGGATGACGAGCAGAACAGAATGCAAGTAACATTTCATCCTAGGGTCAAACTGGTGACCTTGAGGAGAGGTCAAAAGGTCAAATATCATTAACATGTCAATTTCAAAGATTATTAACCAAAACTTTGTGTGTGTTCTCACAAATAAAAGATAGAAAACATATTGAACAGAATTTTCATTCTGTTGCCAGGGTCATGCCCCGGAGTGGGACTTGGGGGTGCTGGGGGGGGGGGGGGAGTCAAAAACTTTAGCGTGGGGATTTGCGATGGCGCCCCATCGACTGCGCGCTCTAGTTAATATTTTGGAGCGACTTAAGATTTGGAATATTAACCGCATAAAAATAAGTCACATAGATGGACGTTTAAACAAAATGTATTTATCAAACTTATGGTACCGTAAAGTCTATATTTGTAGAGAATTACGAGAGATACAGCCCCATTCAACGAACATAAAAATGATCCTTGTTAATCATCATTATTGTCTAGTTAGGTCTTTTTTCTGAGATTCTCTTCGTCATCGGTGTTTAACGTTCGTTTAATTGGGATTTTTTTGACATGAGCTGTTTCTTTATCATTTTGACAATGTCGGCATAATAGGAAATGTATGTATGTATTTACTTTCTAGTGCTATCTTGTTACAATATTAAGGAACAAATACAATCGTGCCATTTTCGAATATTTTGGTGGCAGCAAAATGACTCAATGGTCAGAGTAAACATTTTACAAATACCCATTATACTCTTAGCTTTGTCCGCCGATAACTAGACTGACAACAGCATGTAAATTTTCGAATATTTTGCCATTTTCGAATATTTTGGTGGCAGCAAAATGACTCAAATGAACAGAGTTAACATTTTACAGATATCCATTATACTCTTAGCGTTGTCTGTCGATAACTAGACTGACAGACAGCATGTAAATATCGTGCAATACTTGAAGCCTTGAACCAGAAGTTTCATTCATCATATCGTGGTGTAATTGTATGGATTAAAATCGGTTGTTCTCTGAATACAATCTCTTTCGAAAATTTGTAAGTATATTACGTTTGGCAAATGGGTGCTCTTTAGTAATCGTACCAGCCATACATGTTCTATTTATCAATAGCTGTACATATACTCAGGCTATCCTGAGTAATGTCCGTTTTCTTTGTATACTTCGCCGTACCGACTTCCCTTTATATATTTAAAAAAAAACAATAAAAAACAGCAACAAACAATCCTTTATATTACTTCATGTGCAGGCTACCGACAGTTAATTGTATGTAAATATCACATCAGACTTGTGTGTGAAAGCTTCGTACACACCAAAACTGCACGCGTGAAGGTTCCGGTCAGTTGTTTGAAAATGTCACACCAAACTTATGTGTGAAGGTTAGTTATGCCCAGGTCACACATTCACGGATCATCTCGCCGGTTCTACTACGGATTAAATCTCACGGATGACTTTGGAAATGTCAATTTCCGTAGTCCGATACGGATGCACTATATACGTATGATTAAGTACTACTACGTATGATTAAGGATGCAATACGGAAAGCTACGGACCAATACGGATTGCCACGAATGTACATCCGTGGATAATCCGGCGTCGAGTCCGTGAATGTGTGACCTGGGCATAAAGCCCTATTCTCACTGTGCCGATGTAGCCACGGTTCATCCCGATGCAGGACAGCCGGTATACCGTGATGCACCGGGACACATTTCATAATAAATAAATTGCGTTCTCACATTGCCGACGTTACCCCGGTATAGCCCCGGTTCTCGAGAAAGCGAGACGCCGGTTGATCCCCGGTTCACCACGGAGCACTTACGGTGCAGCACGGTGGAGCCACGGTTCGTGTCGGTATACCCCGGTGTTACCCAGGTTGTTTACGGTGATGTCCTGGTACCTGCCGGTTGCGCCACGGCTACGCTATAAAACCAGGATAGAAATGTGGAGTAACATCAGTTTTCTTCTGTCTCTATCGCATAACAGTTATGACACAAATTGGACTGCACAACCATATACGAGTTATTAGAGGAATCATGATCTGTGTAGCGAAAGCAAATGCCTAGTAACCTCGCAGCTCATTTGCATGACAAATAAGCATTCTTACGACGAGGTTTAAATGTTGTTGATCTAGGCCCAGAATTACAGTGCCTCCTTAAAGTTAAGGAAGACATAATTTAAGTATTGATACTTCAACATGTACACTAAATGCTTAATAAATTGCCAAGACCGGATGCAGTACTCATGGTCAAAGATATCATTGTGATCTACAGAAAAAATGAAACTATTTTGGTTTTAGTCATTTTGGAAACATTAATTTTCGCATCCTGGAAATTCAATACTTAACTTAAGTACTCCTTAACTTTAAGGATACATTGTAATTCTAGGCCCAGATTGTCTTGCTTTTTCGTAAAAATATATGAACACTTTGAGCGGGGCATGTGTATTCCAACAGTGTGATATTTTGAGAAGTGTAGACTCAGACAAGCCTGTGCAGTTCCCAATAAAGCTTTAAAGTTGTTCGGTCAGTAGCATAACAGTCATAGAATAATCAAGCGAGTAGCAAAGGCTCTGATCAGACTGCGCCTAGGCGAAGGCTGATCTGAGGCTTTGCTAATGGCAACTACCTCATTGTTGGAAATCTCATGTCGTGTCTCATATATGCTTAACTCTTCAGTAACTATAAGTGCATTTATTCATAAGCTTTGTAAATGAGCACATTTATACTGCTGACAATTTAACCAACTTGTGACGAATGGACTTTCCCATCCTTATCATTTGGATGAATCAACTTTCATTTGAGGGGCAGCAGGAGTGACTTTTCATTTTTATTTTGCATTTTATTACATATACACAGGCAGTGGAACCACACGGTTTATCACGGTGGAGACACGGATGTTCCCGGATTGCGCCGGTAGCGCCCCGACGCCGTCCCGGTGGAGACACGGTTGCTCCCGGCGTCTTACCGGTTTATCACGGTATTTGACAGCCTTCCCGGTTACTCCCGGTGAGTGCCGGTTGTTTTAAACATTTTAAAACAACCGGGGACATGAGCCGGTTCAACACGGTTCAACACGGTTCATCCCGGATCTCCAAGGTTGTCCACGGTGCCGCCACGGTTGTGACACGGTTCATCACGGTCCATCCCGCATCATCAAACCGGGATGAACCGGCACCTTAAACCGGGACAGTGAGAACGGGGCTTAAATGACACACGTGCGCGTTGAAGACTTGTGAGACTTGCGAAAATATGCGCGCAGTCCCGCAAGAGCCTCTACATTCTGACTATGTGATAATTACCAAAATATACGTAAAAATCAGCTGACCGAAATGTGCACGACCCGTGGTGAATGTAGATTTGGGGAGGCTGGGAAATTGTTAAGGAGGGGGTGGTCATTGCGGGGGTAGCGGGGCGGCGGTAGATTTTTTCGGAAAAGCTTTGTACATGTACCGTTTTGCATACCAGTCGCCAGACAATGTTTTGCATAACAGTGTCTAGACAATGTTAAAATGTATAAGTATGCAAAATTTGATCAAAATATACCATGCGTTTCAAGAATTGAAAATATAGAACAGATGAAAATATTTTCTGGCAAAACGTGAAAGAGATTTCAGCCTTTAGGGAGAAAGTGCATTGATCCCACTAGGGGCTCACTATTGATAAGTTTCCCCTTTGAGACGCACATTTTAAAAATAGTTTCTCTTTGCAAAATGCATATAAAAATGTTACATAAATGTTCTAAAATGTGGAAATATAGTGTATGGAACGCTAAAATTCAGTTTAAAAAAAACTTAAGAAAAAGCAGTGATTATGATTGGCATTACATTTAACTATTTGCCTACTAGTGCCGTCTACTGATAGCCTTTACAAACAATTCGGAGCGAGATCAGGCCCGAAAAAACGATCGGTCTGATCTGAATCCAAACCGTTTGACACTCTGATGGTGTTCCTGTAAGATTTTTTGAAACATTTGAATTTGAAAAATTAAAATCAACAGACGAATAAAAACCATGAAAAATTGCCCAGCAAGCAAAGTGTAAGAAGTGGTCACTTGACCAGGACTTTCAGCTAAAGCGCGTGTGCATCTAATGAACTCTGTTCAGATGCACGGGACGACGCCATTTTGTGGAAGTGTTATTCGATAAATTGGATATAATTTCAGCGTATTTATGAAATATGTAAGTCAATATGCATCCCAAAACATATCTAAATATTGCTTCATACTCTATAGACCCAGAATGCAGGTGTTGTGGTCCGCTGTCTTCTTATACCGAGGCGCCTAAACTGAATCATTCCTCGATACCCTACAGAGGTCCCGAATTCGATCCCTGCTCGCAGAAATCGAATTCGGTCTCATTGATTAAAGGGACAGAGGCAGCAAGTGGGCCATATCACAATTTCCTTCATAAATTGATCGAGTCTGATCCTTATCCCTCCCCCCTAGCACTGAATTCAGGGCGATATGATAGATTTATATTTAGATTCAGCTAGATCAAAAAAATCTAAAGTCGCAGTTCTGCAACTACCCTCCCCAACACTCCCACAGCATCCCACCTTTCCTCGATTCGAAGTGAACGTTGAAGTGCGGACGTTAACCTGCAGACTGGATACAC
>CAXHUL010000145.1:1067723-1148723 GCA_964019695.1 Loripinus fragilis
GCTTATCTCACATGGGTAGCGATGTGGGACAGATTTTTCCGACAGCGAGCTTACATAGGGATCACTCGATCTCGTATGCGTTGGTATGTGAGAAAGAAAAGTCCGTCCCTCGTGATCGCTGTTTGTCATCACTCGGCAAGCCTCGTGATGCCAATCGGTGATCCTCGGGACGGATTTTTTCTATCCCACCCTCACACTTATGATGGATACTTGTAGTCGACGGCGAGCATGCACAGTGACATGCTACGGCAGAGCTTCTGCTGCTCGTTGACACCAAGTTTTGAGTGTTGATAAAGACTTACCTCGCCGAATACATGTACGTCAACTGGGGCGTCAAGCGGAGGGGGGGGGGGGGGTAGTGCATATGCGATAAGTGCCAAAATCTCATGTTCTGACCCAAATATTAATACGATTAAAGTACAGCAGCATATTGTGGCCAGGCCCATTATGCCCTAGTATGTGTCCGTTTGTTTTGTTTGTTTGATTTTATTCTTTACGTCCTATCAACAATCTTTCAGTTATACAGGAACGGGTCTTCCAGGTTTGAACCAGTACTAAGCTAGGATAAATGTGTCTCGCTCAAGGACCAAAACGCAGTGACGCCGGTGAGGCTCGAACCTGCGGCCCTTCGGTCTCGAGTCAAGCACTCTACCACTGAGCCACTGCACTCCCGTATGTGTCCGTAACGCATATGCGGAGCAATGTCTTAAATCGGCCCGAGTATATGAATGTAACGCAGCCGAGTATGTAAATGTACATGTAACCGTAACGCACATGAGTATCACATACTCATGAAAATGGGTCGGGCATTGCTCCCCATCTGCGTTATGGTCACATATTTGAGCAAGACGGGTCGGGCCGATGGGTCAAAGTTGACTCCTGGTTTTTGTAGACCGAACCTCACACCGGATAGGCATCATCATAATAAGCGAACGCGGCTCAAAGTAAGAAGTAGGGTAAAAATCCGGAATCGATACAATCAAGCACCATACCTGACCCAGGATACCAAAGTATTATCAATGATTATTTTCAAAAGCATATTTTTTGAAAATTTCATTCAGGAATACTATTTGAGTGTCAAATGGTTTGGATCGAGATTAGACTCGATGTTTCGTCGGGTCTGATCTGGGCCCGAACTGTTTGCAAAGCGTATCAGCAGACGACACTAGTACTTTCCATGCACAGCTATCTAATGGGACTACTGTCCTGCCAGCCAAGACTGACAGTGACGTCATGTTTTGTTTACAAAGTTATCAGGGACTTATAATCGATATATCACTTGTGTATTAATCCTATCCGCAGGATAGGATTAATGCACAATTGATCTATCGATTCGCGTTAGCTCAAGTGGAGTGTACAGGTCAATGTTTTACTTAACAATAATTGTAAACAAAATATTACGTCACTGTCACTCTTGGTTGGCACGACAGTATAAGTCTAGTGTTTGGCCTGAGCCTTTATGTACGTCCATACTTTGTGTATGAGAAGAAAGACTGCGCGAACCTTGGCTGTTCCCGGATGCGATAGGTGTATGGACCAAAATCGTCGAAGCCGCTACCACTCGGGGTCTATGACAAGCATTGAATCGACAGATGAAAATAAAATCGTGAAAAACACCGAAAAAGTCGAAAAAAATATTGAAAACATAGAGATCTTCCAAAAAAAAAAATATTAGAAAATAGTATAAACCTTGGCTGTTCCCGGATGCGATATGTGCATGTACAAAAATGTGGGGGACGCTGTGGTGTAGTGGATAAGCCACTCGCCTTGTAAATCAGGGATCGCGGAAACGAACAACAAAGGCGCAGATCAGCCTACACCACCCGCGCAGTCTGATCATCACCTTAAAGTTTGTTATTCGCTTTCTGGAACGCAAAATACATGTTCATATACATAAATTGAAGCATCAGAAATTCGTTATTATGGTAGTCTCTGCATCTCAGCAGACTAGATTATGTATGCCCTTCCTGGTCAAATACCCTGAAACGTTACTCTTTGCATGCTGGGTAATTTTTCGTGCTTTTTGTAGTCTGCTGATTTTTCAAAATCAACGTAGTCGAACTTTTCTTTCAGGAATATTATTCACCAGTGATCAGAGTGTCAAACAAATTTGGATCCAGATCAGGCCCGACATTTTGTCGGGCCTGATCTGGGACCAAACTGCTTGTAAGTTTTCAACAGACGTGTATTCAGTCTGCAGGTTAACGCCAGTATATGTGGGATGCTGTCGGAGCCTGTGAGGGGGAGGTGGGCTGAGGTTAAGACTCAGTCCTTTGGCGTAGTCAATTCCAAATTTATGAAGGAAATTGTGATATGGCCCACTTGTTGACTGTTGTCCATTTAATCAATGAGACCGAATTCGATTTCTGCGAGCAGGGATCAAATTCGGGACCTCTGTTTAAATACACAGTAGGGAGTCGAGGAATGGTTCAGGTTTGGGCGCCTCGGTATAAGAAGACAGCGGACCACAACGCCTACAATCTGGGTCTATAGAGTATGAGGCAATATTTAGACATGTTTTAAAATGCATATTGACTTACATATTTCATAAATACGCTGAAAATATATCCAATTTCTCGAATAACACTTCCACGAAATGGCGTCGTCCCGTGCATCTGAACAGAGTTCATTAGATGAACACGCGCTTCAGATGAAAGCCCTGGTCAAGTGACCACTGCTAGCACTTTGCATGCTGGAGCAATTTCGCATGGTTTTTAGTCGTCTGCTGATATTTTTTTTTTTCAAATTCAAATGTTTCGAAAAATTCTTTCAGGAACACGATCAGAGTGCCAAACGGTTCGGACTCAGATCAAGCCCGATCGTTTTGTCGGGCCTGATCTTGGTCCGAATTGATCGTAAAGGCTATCAGCAGTTTAGTAGGCAAAGAGTATATTTATAGCCAGTTTTTGTGTGTTTTATATATGTATTAATGTTTCAAAGATGCATAGTAATGAGGCGATTCTATATTTCTTATAAACAGGTAAAGATGACGTATTCACTACCACGTACATATGCAGTATTTTGTGGTAGGTTCATTATAACTGTAAACTGAGATTACATGTATGCCCACAAAACCAGGTAAACTCGCCGGTGTTTGTTTACAACGATTCTCATCTATCTTTGAAACATCAATATATATATTATTTTAAATGTGCCTCTCGAAAGGGAAACTTATCAATATTGAGGCCTCCTTTCGGTCAGTGCTAAAGGCTGAAATCTCTTTCACTCCTTGCCAGAAAATATTTTCACCTGTCCTCTATTTTCAACTCTTGTACCGCATGGTATATTTGTATCAAATTTCGCCTACTTATACATTTTAATATTGTCTAGACACTGGTATGCAAGACGGTGACGAGGCATCGCCGACCATCAGTCCTGCCAGTCGTGCTCAGTTGATGAAAATGCTCATAACTCTTGAACCACATGGTATATTTTGATCAAATTTTGTTTATTTATATATACTATGCACAATAAATTTAGCAATTGTTTTGAATGGGTGAGCCCATCCACATCAGATCTCGAGTTTCATTTACTGTCATGAAGATACGAGCGCCGATCATCTGACCAGATTTTCCATTAAAAAAAAATACAGAATTACCAAACGCAGCAACCGTGCTAAAGTGACGTTTAATTTAAGACTATCGGGCAACGTGGGTATTTCTGATCATTGGGGGAAGCCGAAACCATTTTCAAACGATTGTTTGGTCACTGAAAACCAAAAAGCATATCAAATGTGGCAATTTTCTGTACTTTCTCAGAAAAATAAAGGACGAAGTTTTCACAATTTGACGTTTTTACTAATGCTTTTACGTTATCGCCTTAAAAGGTGTTTCTAGTCGGGTTTTCTAGAACCACATCAACAAGTAAAACTGCTTGATGCCTTTCAACACAATCAGATAAATAATGTTGAATGAAACATCTTCACTACTACAGTGCACGAGCCGAAACATAAAATCTAACGTCACCGTTATCTCGCAAATGCGTCGCACCATTTTTCAGTAACTCAAGGTTTTAATCAACCATAAGACGAGTTACACTGTAAGCCTACGTTATTTTTGTTAACTGATACTCTGTTGAATTGAAATGCCAATTAACATTAGAAGTTCAATCAAATGATGACTACGTTTTGACGTCATTGATTGGAGCTGATTTTTTCAGCTTGAACTCCCTAACACATTTGTCACATAACCAATAGTTTTAATAGGCGTATGATGCATGAGGAAGATGAAAGACCACCAAACGAAAAATCACAAGCTCATCATTTTAGCATTACTTATAACGGGTGTGATTTTTGCTTACTGACCCCTTCTGCAATTCTTGCTCTCCCCAAATGCCAATTTAAAGGATGGCGTCTGAAATTTCGTGGTTTCATTTGCCTAAGATCCTGTTCTCGTCATTGCAATTAAAATTGATCAACACTGCACAAAGATGAGCGCAAAAAAGATGTGAAACATAAGAAAGGATCATTGACGGTTTGGGCCTTATACGCCTATTTTTCAGATTCCAAGAACGCTGCTTTTGAGCTTCTGGTGTGGTGCATGTAGTATCAGTGCAATAGGTGAATCTAATGGCAAGAGCCAGCTAGCAAAATATTTTCAAAATTCCTACGCACTCGAGAGTTATGGCGGGTAGAAAGGGGAGGGGTCTGAAATTTCATGAAAATAAAAAGTGCTTTAAAAAGTGATTCTTGAATTTATTTGGTAGGCATGGTGATATCTATTGAACATACCATATGCAGAGTATTAACGAATCACGATAATTGATGAAATTGTTTTAAAAACAAAATATGTTTTGTAATAAAATGACTTTGGGGAGATAATTTAGAAGTTACCTGCTCATTTTTGACTACATGTACCGTAAATAATACAAAACTGAAAGCTCAACAAAAAAAAAATACATATTTTTGAAGGAATGAAAGTGTCCCATTTAGCATTGGAAAGTAAAACTGATTCTAACTAGATCCTTTGAATATTACTTTTGCTTTGTTTAAAGGGCATAGCATGTTATATGAGACAATATATTGAACACTAAAGTATTTACCTGTTATAACTCTTTGCATGCCAGTGGATAATTTTGTTGTCTTTCAATAGCCTTTTGCAAACAGTTTGAACCCAGATGAAGACCAACAGAATGTCGGTCTTGATCTGGATCCAAACTGTTTGACACTACAATGGTGGTCCTGAGTGGTTTATTTTTAAAAAACTTAATTTTGAAGAAAGTCAGCAGACGAAAATAAAAACATGAACATTTCCCTAGCATGCAAATAGATAAGTACAGAACTTTTGCAAAAGAATGTGTCATTTAATAACAGTGCGAGTTTTTCTTATGAAAAAATGCATAAAGCCTTGCTAATTCTACTTTTAATCTTTAAGTAATTTATATTAAATTAGCACAGAATATAATATACAATTATTGACTTCAATGAGGTAGACATAAGGATTTATCTACCCGAAAAAGTGAATATCACTTTTAAGGGTAGATAAACCCTCATGTCTACCGAAATTGAAGTCAATAACTGTTTTGTTATATGACTTTTCAACTTAGAATGAAAATTTTCTACTTTCACTTTTGTTGTTGAATTCAACCTTCTACGTAAGGACTTTCTAACAAGTTTTATCAACTGTTATCAAAATATTTTAATGTAGTATTTTGCAATTTGAAACGTATCTTAATTCTCTAAATGTGGAATGTAAAACTTAATTATAAAACTTTTTTTTACATTTTGTTTATTCAAACAAAGATAGATGAACAAACAAAACATAACAAAACAGTTGTTAAATTCATGAAAGTCTTTAGTTTACCTGTTGGGATGTGAAACAGCAAATCATGTCAATTTCATGCAGCACATGCTAGTTTTATACTCATCATGCTATTTTTAGCTCTCTAGAGGGTGATATTGCAGAAGTGTCAAAAATATCAACTTCTGGAAACTAGTTGGAGCTGGATTTCATCCTATATCACCTTCTGAGCCAGTTTAGACCAGTTTTCAGGTAGACATAAGAGATTTATGAAGACAAATTGGGCCAATCAGGAGACAGGATTCTCTCCAGTCATATAACAAAGCAATTTAGGAGGTTGGTTCTAGAGAACTTCATTACTGTCATTCATTTCTTATTTGGCAGAAAAGGCATTTTATGGGCTTAGACTCTGGGTTTTTGGGCTGCTGAACATCTTTCCCCCCCCCGTGTGCCAGCAAGCCACTTCCATACCATGTGTAAAATATGGTAACACATATACATGCAAAAGCTTTTGCTGGCACACGGGGGGGGGGGGGGGGGGGGGGTAATGATATTTTAATAAACGTTTTCGGATTTCTATATATTTTAATGTAAAACTGATTGTTCTACCCAAAATTTTACATTTTTGAAGCATTAAATATCGAAAGCGGATTTCACAGCCATAAAGTACTCAGGTCAGGGTAGCTTCACGGTGATGACAAACTTTTATTTTTACTGAAAACCATAGGCATTTACCCATAGCAAGTGTCAATGATCCTTGCTAAACTTATTGTGCATCGTATATTTCAACATTGTCTGGCTACTGGTATGCAAAACGGTTAAATGTACAAAGCTTTTCCGAAAAATTCTACCGCTGCCACCGCTATCCTCACAATTACCACCTCCTCCCAAACAATTTCCCCCGCATCACCCAATCTACATTCATCATGGGTCGTGCACATTTACGTTAGTACGCTTCCCTGGATACCGGGTTGCTTCTGAAAACGAAAAGCCGTAAAGAGATCTACTCCTCTGAGCCGGAAGCCAAATTCCCCACTTATTCTTGGCGAGACGAAATCTAACTACTTTCGGTTCTGCCTTCAACTCATGTGTACTTCAAAAACGTCCCCAAGCCAAAGTAATACGTGATTTTAGTGGCTATAGAAAATGCAGAATTAAAACTATTAAAAGCGTTGTCTAGTTACAATAATGCGCTATGCGATAGTTCTGAGCTTTTTTACAACAATTAACCCTGGAGACATGGAGCCTTTGAATACTCTCCGCAAAGTGTGACGTAATTCTCATGCAGATTTAGTATCAATATGCCCCAAGGCTTTATGCGCATGCCTCGTTAGTTAGATTTAGATTTAGGAATAGGGATACATACATGTACTGCATACATGTACACAGTCTCGCAAAGACATTTGAATATTTCAGATAAGGGCAGATTTTTACACCAACTGAAACCTGAAGTTACCACGAAGACCCACTTTGACTTCCCGAACAGAAAATTGTACTGCCAAATTGCACAACTTAGAATAGGAGATGCCAAGTTAAATGACTACATGCAAAAAATAGGGGTTTCCGCAACTAGGACATGTAAATCAGAGGTCCAGATAAGCTTTTAGTTCTATTGGGTGTTTACCCCACTAGATTTTTATCAATTGCTTTTTTTCAAAAACAATTGCTTAAAAGTATTTTTTCACCCCACATATATTTTTAAAATTGCTTATTAATAAGTACCTAATGTTAGTAATGGAAGAAACACACAGATCAAAGTGACTTTAAGTACTTTGCGCAAATACCTCAGCCAGTATCTGACAAATGACTTGCTTGTATCAAAGTAGAATAAGTAAATGACTGTGACAAAGGACAACATCACAACAAATGTATGATGCAGAACAGATGGTGTGCCACCATGATGGGGTGTAGTCATATTTAACAGTTTTAGTTGTTGTTGTGTTTTGCTTTTTCCAAAAATAAATTGCTTTTCGTTACCCCTTCATGTAGAAAAAAATGTTTTTTTTTCAAAATTAAATTGCTTTTTGTAACCCCTTCATTTGAAAATAATTGCTTTTTTCACAAATTTAATTGCTTAAATACCCCAAAACGCGGCTTATCTGTTCCTCTGTGTAAATGTGGAGAAAGGTAAACTATAAAGCACTATCTGCTGCACTGGGAGCACTATCTGTTGCACTGTGAATTATACTTCAATGAACATGAGGCTATGAGAACTACAATTTCCCAGTAGACAGGCATTACAGAACTGACAACAGACCTCCTTCTTGTAGGTGATGCGATGACCTCAAAAAAAAATTTGGGATGACAATTATTTTGGCTCTGGGGGATTTTATCACACAGACGTCGCGATTATACGTTTGCACTGCGCCCATGACAAACAAGTAATACCGGAAGATATATACTGATGAAAATTACCGAGCGATCTCATTACCGGCGAGATAATACTGTCGTTTCGACGAAGAATCCAAGAATCCCAGATCTAAAATGTCTGCTTGGGGAGGCTGGGGTGAACTCTACCACTATTCAGTGTTTGCACTATTAGAGTTTTAGTGCAATGTGCATATTCCTTTTTTGATTGCTTCCAATGGATCATCTATTCAGAACTTAGTGCATACAAATAGTTAACTAAAACAAAAAATACTCAGAGTTTGAAATGCATGAAAAAGTGAAAAAGAGTGGTCTCAGCAAATGCATAACTGGAGCGCGCAGTCGATGGGGCGCCATCGCAAATCCCCACACTAAAGTTTTTTACTCCCCCAAGCACCCACAAGTCCCACCCCGGGGCATGACTCTGGCAACAGAATGAAAATTCTGTTCAATATGTTTTCTATCTTTTCTTTGTGAGAACACAAACAAAGAGTTTGGTATAAAAATCTTTGAAATTGACATGTTAATGATATTTGACCTTTTGACCTCGCCCCAAGGTCACCAGTTTGACCCTAGGATGAAAATGTTACTTGCATTCTGTTCTGCTTGTCATCCCAGTCGATTTGATATGCCACATGACCATGTTTGAAAAATTTGTTTTTGACCCCTGGGCACCCCTGTGCCCCAAAGTCTCACCCCTGGGTCATGACCCAGGTGACAGAATAAAAATCCCGTCTGATATGTTTTGTATCTTGCATAAGTGAGAACACACACAAAGTTTGGAATAAAAATCTTTGAAATTGACTTTGTAATTGAAATTAAATGGTATTTGACCTTTTGACCCCTCCCCTGGGCCCCAGGGGGCGGGGCCAAAAAAATTGACGTTTCGCGCCCCATCCATGTGAGTAACTCACACATCAAGTTTGGTTTAATTTCGTCCAATGGTTTAGGAGGAGATAGCATAGCGGACAGACAGCATGACGGAATTTGAATTTGGCCACTAAGTACCCCCGTCCCACCTCTATGGCATGATCCAGGCCACAGAATAAAAAAACAACCCTGATATGTTTTGTATCTTTCATTTGTGAGAACACACACAAAGTTTGGAATAAAAATCTTTGAAATGGACTTTGTAATTGAAATTAAATGATATTTGACCTTTTGACCCCTCCCCAGGGCCCCAGGGGGCGGGGCCAAAAAAATTTTTACGTTGCACGCCTTATCCATGTGAGTAGCTCACACACCAAATTTGGTTGAATTTCGTCCAATGGTTTAGGAGGAGATAGCATAACGGACGGACGGACGGACAGACGGACGAACGGAGGCGATAGCAGTATCCCCTTCGCTTTTTTAAAAAAGCTAGGGGATAATTAAAACACAAAATGTGTTATTGTCTAGTAACTTTATACGCTTGGTTCTAAGTTTTTTTTTAAAAGCTAACCTTGTTTTGACACACAGCATAACTTTCTAACTTTGTAAGAATGTGTGTTGCAATCCGAAGTGTGTATGAGGGTGTGTTTTGAATAGGTAAAATTTAAGGTTTAATGCACCATTTGAAAGGTGAAGCTTTGATCTTTGCAATTTAGTTTCAGATACGGTTTAGAATACTAACGCATTTGTGGACGGAGCCATGAATGTGTATGAATGAATTTGTTTATCTGGACCTTCTTGGCACATCATGGCTCGCTTCACTACAAGCTGGCATACTGATGCAAAAACGTGTTAGGCTGGAAATGTCATGACAACAATCGGTGCATTAAAGAGAATAACATTCTATTTTGTTATACTCTTAGACGAGAACTTCTAGACTAACTTAACCTCAAGGATAATTTACCTTCGGATAGTTAAACTGGGCATAGTAAAACTCAGGATAAACTTTTATTATGCAAACCAGATTTAAACTAGAGGCTAGCAAGCTGAGTGTTACGTCTTAGTCTAGACTAAATTAAACTTTCGTCATGCAATCGGCCCATAGAACGTACACTTAATAGTATTGGTTCTTAGATTGGCTGTATAGACCCTCTTCCCCAGGGGCAATTTTGTACACTATGGTTTTCTAAAATTGCTCTTTATAAGCCTCAGAATGACAAAAATTAGCTCTTTTGCAGTTGCAGTGATCGCCAGTAACAATTAGATTACGTATGTTACCACTGGAATGGCTTAAAATGATACCATTGATTATAGAGTTTTCTTATTCACATTTCTTTTACCATGTGACTGACTGTTTATTTACGTGTCTTCATGCAAGAAATTATTAAAATATTGCAAATATGTATAGGCTTCTGATCTGCATGTAACATATAGATATTTGCTGTTACAAATGTTACATTGGAGGGTCATGATATATGCTTATATGGAATACAAATTGACTACTTCATCAAAGTTCATGCGTTATCAATCTTCAGATTTTTATGACTAGAAAGGTAGAGTGTCCCCCCCCCTTTTTCTGTTATATACAACAAATAAAGCTAAATCAGGCGAAAGTGGCTCAGAATATGCAAATGTGAATTTATAAGTTACCATGAATTCATGCGAATTTGAAGGTTGATCCACATTGGTTGCTCTTTTTTAAATAGAAATGATATATTTCTACCTCAAACAAACATTCACTTATTATGCCATCGAAAGAATCAAACTGGTAATAATAACTAAGTCAAAGACAAATGTAATGAATAATGTTACCCTGAAATAAACCAAAACCGCCGTTATATAGTTAAAGAATAGTTCTAATTCACCATCATATATTGTCATGGGATGAGCATTTTGGAATTTCGCTGTGGTGTTAGATGCACATACGTTCACAACATACATCTTGTATACCAATATCGTCTACAAATAACCATTTTAAATGTTGTTTGTTCGAACCGATGCTATTTGCAAATGTTGACACTTTTCAGTCATGCTGAGACGGTTTCCTGGGTTAGACCAGTACAAAGTATAAGATAAATCTATCCACTATGCTAGTTAAGGTATGAGTAATGGTAGGGTATGAGTAAGGTAGAGTTTAAGTAGATAGCCTATATCTACCATAGTTACACCAATTCTGACTGTTGTGATATCTTTTCTTAAACCGCTAGTTTAAACATATTCTATTGCCAAATTTGATACAACAATGAGGTTGGGTCACAAGTTCTCACAACCTTAGTTACGACCTTTCCCCTATAATTTATACATACATAAAACCGCTCGACCGAACTAAACCAAATTTGAAGAATGACTAGCTTATATTAGCGAGGAATGCAAGCACCTGTTTATTTGCCCCACCCACCCTACTAGAGGCCCTGGGAGAAGGTTAAAACTACCAAAAGCGTGTTGATATGCGATGGTGTAAATCGATTGTGCAATTCTAGTCCCTTTCAGGTGTTCAAATGGTTAGAACTTTTAAAATGTTGATAGGACTGCTAACTAATCATTGAAATTCATTTAGCAAATTAATTTATCAAAATACACATCCAGGGAGCGGTAGTGACCGGACAATTGCGAGTGAACGGCAAAGTACGGCACTTGCGACGTTGTACATTGGAGGATCAGTCACTTGCTCTCAAAAGAAAACATAGGGTGCATAAATATGTCAACATAGCAACCGTTTGTGTGTCTCTCTGAAATTTACTCATACTCATGTAATACCCAGATTATTATCCTGTAAATAGGTAATATTAAAACTGATATATGTCATCGTTCTCTTAAAAATAATGACACTGATCAATCCATTGATGCTTCCTTTCAATGCGATCACTTTGTAAAGTTGGAATGAAATATAGCATAACAATAAAGTTTGTACGTTCTTCTTATTTTTCTACCTTCTACAATTACATATCATGTTTATTCTTGAATAAAAGTGTCTGAATGAGTGTTAACTGGAATAATATGTAACGACTTGTCATGCCACCTTTTACATCATGTGAACGGGCACTTGACAGTAAACTGAACGGGTGCTTGTGATCTAGGCTGTCTGTATTGAACGGGCACTTGTCATCATTAACACATTTAGTTGAAATGATTATTGCTATATTTAGTACCAATTTGTTTTTTCCAAACAAAAAATAGTCTTGATATCGTTAATACTATATGCTTTGAAGTATATAATAAACAAAAAGGTGTTTATTCAGCATGAATACATGAGTTTGTGTTTTTTATTTCCAAACTTGACTATCATCCTTTAAATGAGATGTTCATTAAACCTTTGTTTTAAATAATCTGCTTATCATTGATTTAAGCAGGACAGTTATCCATTTCTGGAGGATGCTTATAGTCTTTAAATACTTTAAGTAAGGCTACAAGGGGGGGGGATAAGCATTCTTCAATGTCTACAGCATCATTAAGCCCTGGACATTAAGCAACTAACCAATAGACAAATATGCATGGTTTGGCTGTTTTTGGTCGTAATGGTGCATTTCGTCTTTATGCAATGTTCATTTATATCGTTTTGTGTAAACATTATGGGACATGTTCAGGCTGCTACATTATGGTAATTTGGGAACCGCCTAATCAGAGTTTATAGTGTGAGCTTCCATATGATCAAGTGAAATTGGATATTTTATATGCAGCATATGTGAAAACAGACAACAGTTCCAGGACAAAATATAAACAGGATCAGGCTCAATAAATTATGAATGAGTTGAAAAAAGTTTTTCCATAATAATTAAAAATTACTTAATTGCTTTCCTTATATTTTGTAAAGAAACGTAAACGTAAAAGCCATATCAGTGTATCAGTGAGATAGTTAATATAAACAACAAATCTTTCTCTAGGAAAGAACGAACCTTATTTCAAATGTTTTCTGCCCCCACAGCTGCTGATACACTTTCTGATTCTATATTGCAAACAATATGGACTCATGAAAGGCTTCCAAGCAAAAAGTTATTGACCATAGAGCCTGCCCCCCTCTTGGGGAGATTTTTGTCACTATGATTGGTGCCAATGTTAAGGTACTATTACGTATAGTTACATAGTTTTTAGCTCACCTGAGCTGAAGGCTCATGGGTGAGCTAATAGTATACCAGTCACTCCGGCGTCCGTCCGTCGTCTGTCGTCCATCGTCTGTCCGTCCACAATTTCAAACATCTTCTCCTCTGAAACCACTGGGCGAATTGAACTCAAATTTCATATGGAGACTCCTTAGGATGGGGGAACGAAAGTTTGAACAAATGGTTCTGGTCACATGACCAAGATGGCCGCCATGCCCATATATGCTTTAAACCCTTTAAAAATCTTCTTCTCCAGAACCAGAAGGCCGATGACCTTGGGACTTGGTATGTAGCTTTGGGGTAGTAGGGCCTACCAAGTTTGTTCAAATGATGATCCTAGGTTGACCTTGACCTACTTAACGTCAAGGTCAAATTGCTTTCTAACGCATTTAAATGGGATTTATTTTTTTTTGAAAAGTTGATTTTTTTTAAAAAAAACTGTAGAAGCCTTAGTCATTATTCTTACTTGATATGTTTAACCTAATAAGACAATGGCTATAAATAAGTTTCAAAGGTCAAGGTTGACCTTTGACCTTTCAGCTAAGTCACTTAATTGGAGCCCCATCAATATATTAAAACATAGATTTCTCACAAACCATTGGCCCATTTGAACTCGAATTTTATGTGAAGACTTCTTATGATAAGTTAGCCAAAATTTGTACAAAATATTTTGGTCACATGACCAAGATGGCCGCTACGCCCATATATGGTAAAAACCCTTTAAAATCTACTTCTCCAGAACCAGTAGGCTGGTGACCTTGGGACTTGGTATGTAGCATTGGAGATGTTGGGCCTACCAAGTTTGTTCAAATAATGATCCTAGGTTGACCTTGACCTACTTAACGTCAAGGTCAAATTTGCTTCCTAATGCATTTAAATGGGATTTTTTTTTGAAAAGTTGATTTTTTGAATGCTATTGAAGCCAAAGTCATTATTCTCACTTGATATGTTAAACCTTATGAGACAATGGCTATAAATAAGTTTCAAAAGTCAATGTTGACCTTTAAATTTTCAGCCAAGGTCGCTCATATTGGAGTCCTATCAACACATTAAAACATAGTTTCCTCAGAAACCACGAGGCCAATTGAACTCAAATTTCATATGAAGACTCCTTATGATAGGTTAGCCAAAATTATACCAGTTGTACTGGTCACATGACCAAGATGGCCACCACACCCATATATGGTAAAGCCCTTTAAATATCTTCTTCTCTGGAACCAAAAGGCCAATGGCCTTGGTACTTGGTATGTAGCATTGGGGATGTGGGCTCTACCAGATTTGCACAAATAATGAATTTAGGTTGACCTTGACCTACTTTATGGCAAGAACAAATTTGATTCCAAATGCGTTTATATGTCTATACATGTAACTGTTTAAGCCAAAATCATAATGCTTGCCAGAAATGTTTAACCTAATGAGACAATGGTTTTATATAAGTACCAAATGTCAAGCTGACATGTGACATTTTATCAAAGGCCACTCATTTGGACTGCCATATATCTATCTAAACATCTTTTTCTCAGAAATTGCTGGGCTGTTTGATGGAGTATTCGTAAGATTGTGTAGGTCACTTGACCAAAATGGCTGCAACACTCATATATGGTAAAACGAAATATGTTTCATTATAAGCTGTAGTGACCTATTTTAACATTATTAAGGGGATCAGGTGAGCGCCTCAGGACCCTCAAGTCCTCTAATTTAAGCTTGTATGTGCACTTTTTTATTGCAGGATGGCTTTTAAAAGCGTTTTGATCGAGCAGAAGTATGTTACTTACACTACTTAATGTTATAAACGGTATATTTGTGAACTACACTATATAAATTATTGATTTCTTTTTAATATCTTTATTTGATAAACTTTGATGCATACTTTAGTTCACAATACCATGACCCTTACAGGCATTTTGCTGCCAAATGCAAAACTGTAGGTAGTTAGATTCATTCACAGGATTATAAGAGTTATAAGCTGCTTAGTATGATGACCCTTTATAGAATGTTTTATAAAGAAAAGACATTTTCATTGAAATTGAGCACACAATCCTATCTGTAAGCCTTTAGACACTTTAAATTATATGAGCATTCTATTGATAAAGAATAGTGTAAGGCGATATTTAACATTTTCTGGTGTATATTTTCATTATGTTGTTAGTCTATGTTATGTGTAGTATTTATTACTTACTTTAATACATTCTATAAAATGCCTATTTCTTGCTATAAATTATACATCATGAGGTGTTTAGATTTATTTAAATCTATTTTTTTGCACTAAATATATATATAGCTTCTAGCTTATACAAAATAGAACTTTCTATCTATTAGTAAAAGTCGTTATCAATCCACATTTATCTTTGCAAAACATATTTTTTTTTAATTTTTTAAAAAAATAACAACACTATTTTATTGGTTTGTTCAAAGTTATCAGATTTTAAATTCATAATAAAGTGGATATGATAGAATACAAGTAACAGCAGAATAAAGACGATTCCCATGTTCTGTCAATTTTTTAAGGTAACATATATTTAAGAAATAAATTCAAGTTTTGGAATGTTCATATAATAATGAATACTTCTCTTGCAAAGAACGTTAACTTTGCAAGTGACCCGAAGTATTCATCATTCAATGAGCATTCCAAAACTTGAATTTATTGCTTATATTTACATTTTATTATACATATCTAAAATATAAAAAATATTTTTCATTTAGGAATTAAAACAGTTTTGTAATAAAACATAATCATATTAACGGTTCAGTTGGAATGTAAAATGGAAAAGCTGAACAACCAGTGTAAACACGGACAACCAATGGAGCAAACAAGAGGCTTGCTTTGCATGTGCGACTCAGGTGTGGCTCGCTGTCAATCACTATACCAGTATCACTTCTGGGGAATGAGTTCGATGTTTGAAGCATGTTGCACGGGCAAGTAAGCTTGGCAGCTATCAATCAAATTTTGTGTAGTTCATGAGGCTATGAAAGGTTGCAAAATTCTAATATTCATTAAAAGCTTGCATTAAAAATGTAAATAAAATGATATAAACATAAGATATGGCTCTATGTCCAAAATGTCATAGCACCTATCTTTACTCACAAAACTGTAAAAATAGGTATCTTTATTAGATACAATTATACTGCAAGTCATTTGCATTCAATTAAAAACTACATGTAAGAATAAGACCTAATTTGATATCATTTTAGAATTCCTATATTTTAAGATAACGTAGTAAATTTTGATATTGCAGGGTATCTGCTGAAGAGCTAACCTATATTTCTGTGGATTATATAAAGAGTTTGTCGGAGACCATAATGGACAAAGCTTCAGAGGTCTTTTGACAGCCATTGGTCTCGTGATATCACTGAACTAAATATTAATATATTTGAAATTAAGCAACGTATCTAACAGTACTAATATAGATGAAGATTGTTTTGATACATACTGTTACTGTTGGATGAATTTATTTAAAAGCTTTCAATGCGTTCAAGAAAGCATGATGATTAATAAGAATTAGATCTGACTTTTATTGGCACAATAGGATTTGAGACTATTATATGGTAACAGCATACAGATGGCTGTAACACAGTAAACCCCAAAATGCCAAAAACTAACATGAGCCATTTTGCATCTTATATTCTTAATTACATTTGATGCAGTTTTAGCAAATCATAGTGTATAAAATATACCCTCAATGGAGTAGGGTTTCCATAAGCATATTTTTATGTTACATACGTTACTATTTGCACTATGGTTTCAAGATAAGCATGCTACTCAAGTAGATATACTGCTGGTAATCACTATGTTAACATGGCTGCTGAATATATATGCATGTTTTGTTTGTTTTTTAAATCTCATGACTTTATTTTATGTTATTATTGGAAATTTATGAAGTCACTGTGGTAGCTATTTTCAAATGCCTAAACACTCTAAAAGGCAGGGAGCTGGTATTTGCAGTTTTGGTTAGTTTACTTAAATATCTTGGTAGCAGCACCAAAAATTAGACCCAGTAAACAGTAATAAACATTTCAGGAGATTCATCAGACATAAAATATTTCCCAGAAATAGGGTAGCAATGCAAAATGTAACATAAGTACATACGTAATAGTATGTTACAATATTACATGACACTTGTAAGAGGGTAATTTTGGGCTTCATGGAGATCAGAGTCAGCAAACCCTCCCCCTGTGTGTTTGGTAGGGGTTGGGGGAAGGAATTGGATCAGACCCATATATATCCAATGGCCTATTAGTCTGAATTTCATTAAGGATCCTGCTTCATATTAATTTTTATTAATGGAAATATGGGTCAGCTTATGATATTTTGGAACGAGATTTAAGTTGCTCTTTAAATATCAATGTTTGGTTTCATATGATCAAAAGTAGCCTGTAGTGCGGTGAATATATGCAACAGTCGATAAAATATCGGAAAATGAAATATGGGTCAGCTTATGACATTTTGGAATGAGATTTAAGATGCTCTTTAAGGAACAATGTTAGGTTTCATATGATCAAAAATAGCCCGTAGTGTTGGTGAATATATGCAGGAGTCGATAAAAGCAGACAACATTTTAGAACAAACGTTTCTTGACAGCGAACTGTGACCTGTTGGCACTGGTATTTATAAAATGAGAAAAACTATATAGCCCTCAGAATACAAGTGACCGTTCAGTAAAGTCGCAGTTGTCATGTACAATCCGTAAGCGAACGACAGCAAGTGACTGGACTGTGCCATGCTCCCACGTGTGTCATGTTTTCGCCATTTGCCGTGCTCTGGTTTTGTTTTGACAAAAATTATTAGTGTTTTCTTAGAAATTACTAATATTAGAAGAGTAAAACTCCTAATGACAGTGAATTTGCGTTTTTATGTACGTTTTTTTTCATGTTTGAAAATTCAAAAATCAATCACCCGTTGTTGATAAACAAGTGATTAGAATTCAAATTCACTGAACATGGACAATGAAATAGGATTTCAATCCAGCCAGAAAGTAACTCACAAATATAACTTACCTTCTTTACCCAAAACACGCATATGCTGGGTTTTCTCGTGTAAGAAAAAGACGTTTGTTTATGGTGTAAATGATTAATCAATACCGCAAGTGACCAAACGTTCAATATACAACATGGCAAGTGCCGTTACTTGTCGTACACTCGCAATTGTCCGGTCACTTCTGCTCCCTGGGTGTGAAATATGTTGCGATAGGAATGCATGCAATAGTCATATAATGTTGTGCGTTATGTATGTAACATTTTTCACATTTAGGAAATTTAATATCATTCAAACAGAGTTTTTAGACCATGGTTTAAAATGCCTATTAAGATAGATGTTTTAAAAGAGGTGAATCTAACTTATACATTGTGATTTTTAATATATACACTATTTGGTTTGCGTTATGCGCTGTAGTTATGCGTTAACATATAGAATATATGAATCAAAAGTTTGATAAAGCAGCAATTTGATAAAGCTAATGTGTATTTTGCTTACCTCTTTATAATGTTTTGATCAGTTTGTTATCAAAAGATTTTAGAAATGCTCGAGATTGACTAAGAACCCCATACTGGAAACAAAGGCCACTAAATTAAACTTTTGTTAGTGCTTTGTATGTCACTAAAATATTGAACATAGCTAATATTGAGACATATCTTAGCTGATTCTGCCTTTAGTATGTGGGATTTCTCAGACCTGATATAGTTAAAAACATTTGCAATCTTGTTACATTTTACAGAAGACTTTCATGTTTTAGTATGCGAAAATGGCCCTTTTGGTATTCAGTTTTTACATTGGCTGTCAAGGTTTAGTCTAAATTAGAGTTAATTAACTGGCACATTATGTATTATAGAAATGTATCATTTTTGCAGTGAGTCGAAGGCAAATCAATTTTCTTAAATAGGTCAATACAAAGTATGGACCCATTTGAAATTGATAAAGCTTACAGAATTTGGAGGAACTATTTTAGACTTTTATTTCCATTTTGCTGAGTTTAATGTAAACATGTAACGTACATAACACAACGAAGGGACAAAATTAACTTTCAAAATGGTACGCTGCAATAGGCAATGAGTCTAAAGTAACTGCAAAATCAGGGAGATGATGTATATTTATGTTTATCAATTATACAAATAAAATGTCTACTAAATAAAATTGGTGGGGTACCTTGTATGCAGCCTATTCAAGTATAGAAAATATTGCAAGTTTTATATATCCACTCAAAAAAGCAGTGCATGATGCTCTGTGGAATCATTTTTGGGGTCAACGTATGTGATTAAATTTAGTCATCTTATAAGAACACGTATTTTCAACATATTTTCAATAATGTCATATTTTATGTGAACAGTACCACAAAATACGCCATCATTTTCTACCAAGACATCAAACATTTGAGAACAAAACCCCCTTTTCCTGGCTTATGGGATACTAAATGTAAGTTCAGACCATCAAACTGGCTGTAACAGTGAGTGTGGCAGATTTCAACTGAAATGAGACTTATTTTATTTACTGTTGAGTCCTTATTTTTGCTTTTAATTTTATCTCCTTGTTATATCTTGATTTATATGCTTTAGGAGATGATGCATTGATAAGTCAGGGGTCTTTCATGCAAACCAAATATCTATGTGTCTTGATCCACATCTGAATTTAAGGTGAGGTTGGCGCCGGTAGACCGGTTTACGCCCTCCAGTAAAATATTTTACTGACCGTTCCAAGGTGGTACTACTTTTGTGGATCTTTAATGTTTTTTTCTGTCTTGTGTTTGCTATGTCTTTGTGCGCGTCTGTTCATAGGTGCTTTGTGGTCACCTGCTGGGAAAGGGCTGACCTCTTAGCTCTCGTTTGTGGTGTCTAACTGTGATTTTGTCACTTTCCCATTGGTATCCTGGGTCAGGTGTGGTACTTGATTGTATCGATTCCTGATCTTTGCATACTTACTTACTTAGACATCATGTAACATAAGCTTAATGGAAAACACTAGTATAATTTTTGGTAGGTGCTTTCATTACGTCGTAGAAAATATCTGCATCACTTTCAGAACTGTCATCCAGCCTAAACGTGACTCTTACATTTTACACTTATCGACTGTACCATCGGAATTTTCTACCAGATTAATTGAAAAAAAATCTTAAATAGGGCTTTTTTTTAAACTGGGCCTAAACCTAATGATGGTCAAAGTAATAAAACAACGAAGTTAAAACGTGTTAAATTGGGGATTTTATGTTTTTTAAACATTTTTTTAGTTTATAAAAATAATCAGATAGTCACTGATTGGAGCATAACAAACAAAGATTCAATTAGCAGTAGCAATGTCAAATAGCACATTCAAAATAAGAAGGTGAGTGTCAAGGTCACTTAAGCTAGAAATTTGAAAGGATAAAAGATTTGATATTCACATAATTTTGAATACTGTATTGGTGGGTTTTATGAAAAACCTTTCAGAAATGGAGCAAAAAATTCGATTTATAATTTGTTACCATGGAAACGGATATTGTATGATCCTGTCAAACTGCATCAGAAACAACAGGAAAAGTACGAACCCTGCCCTATTTTGTTGTTGTATTTTGTCATAAGATAATTTTTAACGAATGTTTTGTACGTGAGATCAAGGCTTCTACATTGGAAAGACAGCATGATACAATAATAAAACAATTATCTCATACAAATGTTTCATAATAGGTACCTGAATATGGGAGATATGGCATTTTTGTGAAATTTGCAAAATTACACATATTTAGCTGTCATTACGAACGCTTTTGCAGAGGTGCTTAAGAAAATCATTCACATCTTTATATACAAAGCAAGATATGATCTATTGCAAATATAAATAAATTGGATGGAGAAATTGAGGTATGAAGGTCAAGGTCATAAAATCTACATTTTCAAAAATAGAAAAACAGGGATTTTCAGCTATTTTGAAAAAAAAAATTGGCAAGTATATCGACAATGTCATTATGGCGGAAACCTCTTTTTATTTTACACATAATAAGCAATCATTTTACTAAATATGAACTCCCTCAATCAAAATATGAAAATAATTACAGAAACCAGCCATAGACAGGTTTAATGAAAATGTGACCTTGACCTTTGACCTCAAAATCACAGCACTGATATGTAACTTTTGTTTTAGTCTACACACCAAAGGCATCCGTGTGTCAAATATGAACACACTCAGTCAAAAAATAATAATGGAATTTGAGACTCTATCCATAGAAAGGTTTTAAGTATATGTAACCTGACCTTTTAAACAATGATATCCTTTGTTGTAATTTAGTCACCATAAGAAGCCAGTATGTAAATACGTACACATTCAATAAAAAAAGAAATAGTAGATTATGGCCACTTACTCGTACACACCTTAGCTTATGGAGACAATTTAAGTTCTAATAACGAACATAATAGAAAATATAACTTGATGACATTATGTTTTAATGACCATGAACGCCTATGCCTTTGGAAAACTTACTGCCTGCTACGTTTTTTGTGGCTTTAAAGGCTTTACACAAGGACACATGCATGGAGGTCATGCGCGGCCCTAGAGAGTGACAGGGGGTCCGCCCCCACCCTGGAAATTCATATGTTCTATAGGTTTCTATAGAAAATGACAATTGACCCCCCCCCCCACCCCCCCCCCCCCCCCGGAAACCCCGGAATCTTGGGATATTAAAGTTTCTTTGAAAATAAGATGAAGACTAAAAGAACCGTTGTCAGAGCTCTTTTCTACAAGTTGAACGGCGAAAATTCCTGTATCTTTTTCTATGACAAACACGCACGTACGAGGGACGTTTTTTATGTTCGTAGAGAGGTAGATTAAATGAAAACGGCGAAAGTAAATGCATACATCATGCATATATTTGGAAAGATTGAGCTTTAATCTATACATACAACCTTAAATTATTTCAAAATGCATTACTTTCATGTCTTCTAATAGGCAAAGACATACCTATATATCGCACACTGGAAATATGGTAGAGATATGACATTTATTGACTTAGTCTTTGACAGAACGCTAGTAACAATTGCATGAAAATGGGTACATATCCATACACAGCTTCTGAAAATTTGGCTGCAGATCGAGGACACCACGTGCTACAATACTATATAAACATTATAGCAAATGAGCAGCAATTTTTTGATATGGAAGATGTGTTTGGAACCTCAGCAAATTGAACAGTAGGCAGATAAACTTTTATTGTAAAAAGTTAACACAAGTGGAAGTTGGATACAGGCTTTTGAATGTGGCTTAATATGTTAGCTGTAAAGTAGTATCATAATTTTCTTGTTTATTTGGTAAATGGATGTGTTATGGTAACTTTCACCCCAAATCAGAGTTAATGCTTTTGTTTTATAAGAAATGAACTGCAAAATAAGTAGCCTGGAGGGGTGCTAAAATCCCTTATTTTGTACATAAATGACGTCAAGGAGCGTTACTATATTTAGAAAATACTTTAAAACTGTTTTTGTATCTCTAAACAGGTGTTGAAATCACTGCAATAAGAAAATTCTGCAGATCCGATTGTTATTGTGTTTTCTACGCGGGGTTGATTTACCCCACCCACTTTTTATAACATGGGGGTATGCCAATACCGGAAGTTGCCAGTAACACTTAAAGCGATACATCAATATAATTACTGACGAATGATTGAGTATATCATGTGCTATGCAAAACCAGAAGAAATTTTAAAATTTGTTCATAATCGTAATTTGAACAGATCTAATAACTAGCACTTGACTGTGATTATTTTGGTATATTGATGGGTGTTTTGAAATTGTTAAAGAAGAGCAAACAACGTGCTTATAGTTTTGCTGCACTTGTCTACGATTAGCGTTTGAATAATTTATTTTAATGGTGCAAAAGAAAAATCGGCTTGAAAAATGCTTATATCACCATAGCGAATGGAACTTAACAGCGTCTTATTTCTTGCTTGCTGGGTGGTTAAAATGGCATGGATTTCGACTAGTGTCATTTTCTATGCCTATTCAAAGCTATATATCTTGACCGAACTAAGCGCTAATGATGTTAAATTTATATCAGTTGATAGACAAAAGATAGACCTTTCAAAATATATATACTTATGGTACCGTAAATTCTATATTTGTAGAGATACAGCTCGATTCTACGAACATATAAAATGACCCTCGTATATGTTCATGCATATTTCTTTATGTATGTTCAGCAACTGTGTGCTGTATTTGGTAGTTATACATGTAGGTCATCTTATGATCGTTTTCACTGGTCATTGTCAAAATGATTAGGGAGTGAAAGCTCGATTGAAAGACCATGTGAACAAGGGTATTTTTCTAAGAGAAACAAGGATACATATCTAAACACATATGGGGAAAATACGAGTTGATTAATATATCAAGATGCTATTGGAGTTCGCCCAGGGAACATAGGTCAACGTTAGCCATATAATGTGGTCAAAGGAACAAGGCCCTTACGGGGAATACTTGTTCCATTGTTGGCTTGATCCCCGAAATAGAATAAAATGCTATTTTCCCCTGTTCCCAAAAACCACTAGGAGAGCCCTCGGTAGTATTTATTTTTGAATGCATATGAGCATACACTGCTCAAACTATTTAAAGGAACACTGCGTGTTATGCCACTGATCACAATACAAATGCACTCATAGCCCGACTCATAGTAAGAGTTGGGTTAATAAAGCAAACACATGCTTGTCCTGTGATTAGCTTGGTTACTGATGAAGGATGATGTTTCTTGATGAAAATGAAATCATTAATACCTTTCTAGAAATATCCATGGAACGCTTTATGTAAAAATGGAATTTTATTAAAAGTATACCCTTTTTTCAAAACCAAATTGGAAAGACGATTGTTTTCAATCTAACATCACAACACCATCATTTCTGTACATTCAATAGCCCTTTAATACTACAGAAATAATTAGGTTACGCTATTTAAAAATCCAAAGACTCTAAAGACCGCCAGAGAAAATCGTCATTTTCAAGAAAATTAAAAAATACACATTTGAGCCATGAACTTGAGTAGCGATCGTTAAGTCAAAAAACTTTTTTGATCTAATACTTTGACGCTCCTTGCAAAGATAGCAAAAGAAACTGGGATTCTATCTCATTGTCTAGAAAAATGTATGGCTTGTCTATAGGACAGTTGTTACTTTATCACCTATGGAAAATTATCAGGTGTTCCTTTAAATATTTTGAGCAGTGCACGTACAGCAGCACTCCGCAAGCTGATCAGAGTTTTCGGCGTACTCAAGAGTTGTAGCTCTTAGCCCTCAAAGCCCCTTGCTTGAGTAATCCGACCACTGTTTTTTTAAACTGCATTAATTTTGGATGATTTGTCGTTTATTTTTTGGAATAAAGGTTGTTAAAATTTTTAAATATACTGAGCTTTCTTGGGCAGCTGCTCTTCGGCTGTTGATTTTGCTTAAACAATGTAGTTTTTATTCAATACGCTATGACAATAATAATGAAAATTTATTTGTTTGTAAAATATGATATTAGTTAAAATAAAACTAACCCAGCATGAGAATCATATTTATAACAAACATAAGAAAAACATCTTTGACAAACCGCCCAGACTGCCTTATCATGCATATTTAAGACTTATCATGGAACTAGGCGAAAATTTACCCTTTGTATGCTAATGGTTTTATACAATGAACTTGGTATAGTCCATTGTACATATCTAGGGTGTCGGGTTGTAATTTTCAAAAAAGGATTGTATTCTTTTGTCTTAATATATTGTACCTTTACAAAAATGTACAGCATAGACCCTGATGAAATGCAGCATTTCATCAGGGATTTTAATGTTTGCAGATGTTTCCCAAGCACAAAGGTTAATGCAAATATATAATATAATATTGATATCAATACCCGTTTAAATGGGTGATATCAACTATATTGGCCGCGTGAAAACCAGACATAGATACACGCGAAAAACGAATGCACAAAACAACCTGTGCTACCGTGCAGTCTGATCAGAGTCTTTATCTTTGTTAACTAGAAAGTATAAATAGTAGTAAGAAAGTGAGTATGACCAGAAAATACCACGATCGCATGCTCCGGAACAACCCAAGGCACCCCGAGGAAGAGACACAGAGCACAGACAGTCACAACACAACTTGCAACACGAAGTTTTTCAATATTCTACATGTAGCTATTCTCTGTTTGTTTGTTTTGTTGCTTTACGTTCCAAGTCAACAGCTATGGTCATGGCGGGACGGTCAGTATACCTAACCACACTTTTCCTGGGCAAGCTTGAACAAGCAGTTAACCAGTACTTCGTGCAGTAACTGACAACAACCCTTCTTGAATGATTCAGCGGAAGGGAGGAGAATGACCGTAGAGATTATTTCATGATCAATCTCCACGAAAGTATAGGACCGGGCCGGGATCGAACTCGCGACCCCTGGATCTGCAGTCAGACTCGCATCTGTTGCCAGACACGTTACCGACTGCGACTATTCTCTGTAGCTGAGTATGCTGATTTGAGCCTTCCTGAATACTTCTATACTAGTCGGGTGCAAGTGCAACACTGACAGCACATGTGAGCCGTGACATGTGATTTCAAGCAATGTGGCATTTTGACAAGTGTAGACTCGTACGAGCCTGTGCAGCCTCCTTTTAAACTTAGAACCTCCAATGATGTTCGGTCAGTAGCTTCATGAGCTTAATATTCATAGAATATTCAAACGACTTGCAAAGGCTCTGATAAGGCTGCGCGTATGCGCAGGCTGATCTGAGGCTTTGCTGGTCGCACATACCACATTGTTGGATATTGTTGTAACAAATATAAATGCTGGTCCGGTGCAATTGCATCAGACATGCAAGCTCGTAGGTGCAAGTTAACGCACATACAACATTGTTTGGATATTGTTATAACAAATATGAATGCTGGTCCTATCCGGTGCAATTGTATCAGACATGCAAGCTCGTAGGTGAAAGTTAACGCACATACAACATTGTTTGGATATTGTTATAACAAATATGAATGCTGGTCCTATCCGGTGCAATTGTATCAGACATGCAAGCTCGTAGGTGCAAGTTAACGCACATACAACATTGTTTGGATATTGTTATAACAAATATGAATGCTGGTCCTATCCGGTGCAATTGTATCAGACATGCATGCTTGTAGGTGAAAGTTTAACAGACATGACTGCTGGTTAGGTGCAACTGTGAAAGACATGGCGCATGATTGGATTCAATTGTTACAGACATGGCTGATGGTCGGGTACAAATGTAATTTACATGGATGCCGATAAGATGAAATTGAAACATATTTTTAATACATGCTGATAGTAAACAAATTAAACAGCTGGTCAGATGCAACTGTAACATACAAGCCTGATGGTCCGGGGCAACTATGCTTACCAGCCCGTAGGTTGGATATGAGAATAGGGACATAACTGCGGGTCTTGGGCAAGTGTAAGAGATATACCTGCTGGTTCAGCCCCCACAGCAGCAGATGCGCTTGCATGTCAGTATCAACTGATTCAAACATATCTGCTGGTGAGATGCAACTCTAACAGACATGCATGCTGGTAGAGTGCAAATGTAACCGACAGTGATCGGGTGCAACTGTAACAAACATGCCTGCTGCTGAAGAGCAAAAATCAAAGACGTGTGCTACAACAGGCCTGCATGTCTTGTAAAGCTATTACAGAAATAAGAGGGCCAATTGGCCTTAAATCGCTCACCTGAGTTTTGTTTAAAGCTTACATATAGGTATCTGTTGAAAGCTGACAATGCCTCTGGTGACACATGGGGTTGGGCCATTTTTGGCCCCAGTGGTATAATTTGATCAAACTTGGTAGAGGTCTACTAGGTGATGCTTTGTACCAAATATCAAGGCTCTAGGCTTCGTCGTTTCATAGGAGATGATTTTTTTCAAGCTTTTCCTATATAATCCTATGTAAAACATGTGACCCTGTGCGAGGCCATTTTTAGCCCCTTGAAAATAATTTGTACAAACATGCTAGAGGTCCACTAGATAATGCTACATACCAAATATCAAGGCTCTAGGCCTCGTGGTTTCAGAGAAGAAGATTTTTTTCAAGTTTTCCCTATATAATCCTATGTAAAACATGTAACCCTGGGCGAGGCCATTTTTCGCCCCATGGATATAATCTGTACAAACTTGCTAGAGGTCCACTTGATAATGCTACATACCAAATATCAAGGCTCTTTGGCTTGTGGTTTCAGACGAGAAGATTTTTTCATGTTTCTCCCTATTTAAGCCTATGTAAAACATGTGACCATGGGGCGAGGCCATTTTTGCCCCAGGCTCATTATTTGAACAAACTTTGTAGATGTCCACGAGGTCATGCTACATACCAAATAGCAAGGCTCTAGGCCTTGTGGTTTCAGAGGAGAATATTTATTCATGTTTTACCCCTTTTAAACCAATGTTAAAGATTTGACCCCCGGGCCTAGCAATATTTAGCCCCAGGGATATAATTTGAACAAACATGCTAGAGTTCCACTAGGTGATGCTTCATACCAAATATTAAGGCTCAAGGCCTTGTGGTCTCAGACAAGAAGATTTTTCATGCTTCTCTCTATAATAGTCTGTGTAAAACATGTGATCATAGGGTGAGGCATTTTTGGCCCAAGGGACATAATTTGAAGAAACTTGGTAGATGTCAACTAGGTCATGCTACATACCAAATATCAAGGCTCTATGCCTTGTGGTTTCAGAGGAGATTTTTTTCATGTTTCTCTACATAAACCTATGTAAATCATGTGACCGCTGGGCTAGGCTATTTTTAACCCCAGGGATAGAATTTGAACAAACTTGCTAGAGTTCCACTAGGTGATGTTTCATACCAAATATCAAGGCTCTTGACCTTGTGGTTTCAGACAAAAAGATGATTTCATGTTTTTCCCTATATAAGCCTATGTAAAACATGTGACCATGCGGCGGGGCTTTTTTTGCCCCAGGGGTTTAATTTGAACAAACTTGGTAGAATTATATTAGGTGACGATACATACTGAATACCTAGACTCTAGACCTTATGGTTTCAGACTAGAAGATTTTCATGTTTTTCCCAAAATAGGCCTATTCTCAACATGTAACCCCTGGGGCGGAACCAGTTTAGGCCCCAGGGCATAATTTGAACAAACTTGGTAGAGGTTTACAAGGTCATGCTACATATCAAATATTATGGCTCTGTGCCTTGTGGTTTCATAGGAGATGATTTTTCATGTTTTTACCTTAGAAGCCTTTGTAAAACATGTGACCCGCGGGGAGAACCCATATTTGGCCCCGGCAACATAATTTGAACAAACTTGGTAGAGGTCTACTAATGTGTTTCCAGGTTATAAGTGACCCCCGTTTTTCCTTTTTTAAAGAGCTTTAAATTGAACTTAGAAGAACGGCACTTAACATGTTGATTTAAATGCACACCCCGTAAGAAAAACTTATTTTTGGAGACGCCCTTATTTGTAACTGAAGCCCCAGTCCCCTTTACAAAACAATAACTTAGTTGTTTTTCCCTGTGAATATACCTATGTGTACCCCAATAGGTACACGTGGTATATTTGCATTGCTATGATGATATGTACTAGCCTACAGGACTGTCTATATCCGATGATTCAACGGAAAACCTATTCCGCAAACCTCACTCGTCATCATTTTGACACACACACACACACTCGCACGCACGCACGCGCGCGTGCGCTCGAGCGCAATTGTAAAAGTCATAGGGGTCCTAGACTGTGCCGTATTGAAAGCAGGCAAATATAAGGCTTAAGCATGAAACATGCATGCACATGTAGCCTCTTCCATTTCAATTCATTGACCCTATTTTCCTACGAGGTAATTTGTCATGGTTTTGTCGTCTGCTGATATTTTTTTCAAAATCAGTTTGTTTCATGTTGTTGTTTTTTCTAAAATGATCTTTTGGGAATATCAGTAGAGTGGCAAGCAGTTTGGATCCAGATCATGCCTGACGTTTTGTCGGGCCTGATCTGGGTCCAAATTGTTTGCAAAGGTAATCAGCACACGACACTAGTAAGTAAAGAGTTTATGACGACAATTCAAGCATATTAGAGAGTAAATAGGGGATATACATTAAACTTAAAGAGCATCAAATATTTGCCTGCTAAAGATAATTCGCTGATAAACTTTGTCAACAGCTGAAGGCAAGTTCAGGTTAAAATGTTGGGCATCATCTGGATCCATACTATTTGATAACCTACTTATATTCCTGAAAGACATATTTTAGGAAACAATTATCTCGTAAGAAAATTCAGCCATTATTTATGGTTCAGATAATACTGTAACTTGAATCGCCATTTCAATGCATCCGCTTTATATTAGATGTACAGTGGAGTTTATGAGTCAGTATAAGCTGTGAATCATAGCTTAATGCACGAAGATTGGGCCAGTGAAGTTGCGATTGTCTTTATCAGTTTAAACGCGTGTTTTTGGTGCTCAAAAGAGCCATATCATCGAGATGGTTGTTTTGAGTACACACAACATATTTTTGGTTGAGAAATAGGAAAATAATTCTCTGTTACACATTCTTATCTGTGGGACTGACGAATTACCTCCACTGACCTGCATAAGCCACGTTTTATTTATATCACTAGGTTCACTTGGGGACTTAATCAAAGAAGAGCAGCAAAAACACACCAAATTTCCATCTAATCCCAGTCTATACAAAAACTCATATGTTATGGAAAAAATAAATTCAATTACGCGGTATATATCTAAATTAATTTCTCTAATTATTTTTTCAATTAAAATCACCATTAAAATATAATTAGCTAAAAACGGGGGTCACTTAAGTCCTGGAAACACTATAGTTGAAGCTACATACCACAATATCAAAATTCTAGGCCTTGTGGTTTCAGACAAGAAGAATTTTTCATGTTTACCTGATATCAGCCTATGTAAAACATGTGACTTCAGGGGCGGGGCCATTTTTGACACCAGGAGCATAATTTGAACAAACTTGGTATAGGTCCACTGGTTGATGCTACATACCAAATATCAAGGCTCTAGGCCTTGTGGTTTCAGACAAGATGATTTTTTAAAGTTTTCATCTCGAAAATCTATTTTAGCCTGTGTGACCTAGATATGCAACGGACCAAAACCATTTGAACAATTATTATAGAGAGCTACATAAGGATTATTCCTGCCAAGTTTGGTCTAAATCAAGCTTGAAGTTAAGGAGGAGATGTCCTAAGAAGCAATTGTTGACGACGGACGACGACGCAGTAGCTCACCATGAGCCAAAGGCTCAGGTGATCTAAAGAACTACTTGGTTTAAGAAATGTGTGTTTGACCTGTGCCACCTAATCAAACATGCGTAATGGTAAATATGTCTGCCGGCCATTTTGCAATGATGGCTGCGCTGCTGGTCTGGTACAAGTAGAACAGGCATGCACATTGGCCATGTGCAACTTGAACAAACATGCCTGCTGTTTCAGTACAACAGTACCCAGCATTCCTCTTAGTCGGGTGCAATTGTAACCTACATTATTGCTAGAGTTATATTACTAACACATATGTCTGCTGGCACCGAGTCTCGTTAACAGGCAATAGTGCTGGTTCAGTACCACTTTATTAAACACGCGTGCTCGTAAGGATGTCTGATATGATGATCTTATGGCAATACATGGCTGCTGTTAACAGATATGCCTGCGGACTTGGTACCATTCAAATAGACATACATCCTGGTTCATTGAAAAACAAAGAGAAAAGCTACTCGACCGATGCCTCTCCATCAGACATGCCAACTAACACTGTGAAACTTTATCAGGCAAGACTGTTGCTACATTGTCAATGCAACATACACGCCTGCTGGCGGGGTGCCATTCCTTGTAGAGAGTTGCTAAGCTGTTGCAGTTGCAACACATATGTCTGCTGGTCTAGTGTATTTACTGCCACAAACACTGCTTGTTTTTTAAATATGCCTACTGGTTGAGTGCTGCTGTGAGATGGATGTTTGCTGGACCCTTGTTACTCAATCAGCATGCATGCGGATCTTTTGCCACTCAATCTTGCATGTCTGCCGGTCTTGTGCTTCTCTATCTGCCATACCTGTTGGTACGCTGCCTCACTGTCAGCCATGCCTGTTGGTGTGGTGCCTCACTATAGGGCATGCCTTCTGGCGTAGTGCCTTTATTAGCCATGCATGTTGGTGTAGAGCCTCACTATAGGGCATGCCTTCTGGCGTGGTGTCTCACTATCTGCCATGCCTGTTGGGTCGGCGCCTCACTATAGGTCATGCCTTCTGGTGTGGTGCCTCACTATCAGCCATGCCTGTTAGTGTGGTGCCTCACTATAGGCCATGCCTTCTGGTATGGTGCCTCAAAATCAACCATTTCTTCTGATTTGGTGCCTCACAAGAGGCCATGCCTTCTGGTGTGGTGGCTCATTATCAACAATGTCTGTTGGTGTGTTCCTTACTATAGACCATACCTGTTGAAGTGGTACCTCACTATAGGCCATGCCTGCTGGTCAATTGCCACTGCAGCCGACATTTTACAAGTCGAGTGCTGATTGGAGAAGGATGGTAATAGGTCTGGTGCTACCTGTACAGAGGTGCTATTATATCAGACATGTCTGCTGATTGGTAGTCCGAGTTTTCTCTGACGTTTTAGTGGCTTTTCTTTATTTTGATATCAAAATATGGAAAAGCCACTTAAACATCAGAGAAGGCTCGGATTAGCTGATTGGGTGCCACTCTCAGATATGCCTGTTTGTACAGTGCAACTCTATCAGACACGCATGCTGGTTTTATTTATTCAGATACGCGTGTTTGTAAAGAATTGCTCTATTAGGCAAGGCATCTGGTCTATTTCAAGTTCATCAGACATGCCTACAGGTACAGTGCTGCTCCCACAGGCTTGTAAAACTTGCCGGCTATTATCCTAGACGCCATCTTGCATATATCAAATTCAGAACTTTGCATGAATAGCGTCACTGGGATGTTATAACGATAATGTTTGTACTTCAAGATTCAGTAAAATAAGCATTTCCTAGCAATCCCTGGAGTTTGTCAGTCTCAGGGAATATTTTCTTATTTCTTTTGTAATAAACTGCCATCTTGGTGGCCATCTTGCCCGCATTATTATTTTATTTTTATTTGGTTACAACCTTAGTGTCTTCTATTAGATTCCAACTTCATAGCTGGCAATTTAAGAAAGAAATTGGTTTGATACATTTTTCCATATCAAACAATATTTCACTTATAATTTGCCTCCATCTTGGACGCCATCTTGGATATATCGAAATGCTCAATGATGCCAGAGTGGCATCGCTCGGATTTTTCAAGAACAATGTATGTACTACCAGAATCAACAAAGAAAAAACAGTTAAAAATCAAGTTCCAGCTCCTCCAAAAATTCGCCCAAATTCTGCCGGACTATTATCATCGTCACAATGTGAATAATGTATTAAGCCAGCTCATCTTAACTCATCGCATATGCGTAAAACATACCTTTACATGTAACTCTAAAAATTTCTTCCCGAGTCGGCTATTTTTCTTGTTTTAGTCATCTTATGATTGTTTCCAAAATCATTTTTTAAATTTCTTTAGGAATACTATTTTTTGATCGAGATCAGGCTCGATGTTTTGTCGGGCCAGAACTGAGTCCAAACTGTTTGCAAAAGGTTATCAGCAGACAAGCTGGAAGCATTCATGTACTTTCATACTATGGGTGTGCGAAAAACGAAACACTGGAGAGATTGCGCGCATGCGTAGGGTCGTCTGAACCTTGACTGTTCACGAATGCGATTGGTGCATTCGAAGTCGAATCGACACACAATATAGATACGGCAGGTCAAAATAACATCGAAAAACACCGAAAAATGTCGAAAAAATAGAAAACAAAGATTTCATCAAGATTGTTATTATTATTATTAGAAAATAGTTATTAAAGTAATTATTGCTAATATAAACCTTGGCTGTTCCCGAATGCAATAGATGCATGTATACGAAAATCGTTGGAGCCGCTAAACCACTCGCCTTGCAAATCAGGGATCGCGGAAAAGTTTACAACAAAGGCGCAGATCAGCCTACACATCCGCGCAGTCTGATCATCACCTTTAGCTGTTATTCGATTTCCGGAACGTATAATTCATGTACATATACATAAGCTCATATACATAAGCTGCTACACCAGACCATCGGTATTACAGGAAATCTCTGTACAGGAGCAGGCTTTAGGAATTTTCCTACCGCCAGGGGTCTGTTGAATTTTGGAAATCATCAAATTGGGAAAATTTGCTGCAGTCTTAAATAACTGGACTCCTATTTTAAGTGGATTTAAAATCATGAGAAATTAGCAGTACAAATATTATAAAGTAGGTTTAATTGCCTATCATAAAACTAATGAAAAATTGCATAAAAATATGAATGAAAACATGTTTTCATTCATATTTTTATGCAAATTTTCATGGATCTGTAAGTTTGCTATTTCTGATCGGATTTTTATGAACTTTTCACCAAAATGTAGAACTAAGAAATTAGGAATGATTTTCTCTATTTTGGGAAGTTTTTGCTCATTTTTGAATTGGGAAAGGGCCAATACTCGGGCCCAAATCAGGCTTCATTCAGCAATTCCTGGTCGCAAACTGTGAAAACAGATTCGACAGTCTTGAGTCTTTGCACGCTGGGTAATTTTTCATGCTTTTTTGTCGTCTGCTGATTTTTTTTTAAAATCACCGTTTTTGAAACTTTCTTTGTGAATACCATCTGAAAACAGTTTGGTCCTAGATCAGGCTCGACACATATTGTCGGGCCTGATCTTGGACCAACCTGTTTGCAAAAGTTGTCAGCAGACGTGTATCCAGTCTGCAGGTTAACGCCCGCACTTTAACGTTCACTTCGAATCGAGGAAAGGTGGGATGCTGTGGGAGTGTTGGGGAGGGTAATTGCAGAACTGCGACTTTAGATTTTTTCGATCTGGCTGAATCTAAATATAAATCTATCATATCGCCCTGAATTCAGTGCTAGGGGGGAGGGATAAGGATCAGACTCGATCAATTTTTGACGGAAATTTTGATATGGCCCACTTGCTGACTGTGTCCCTTTAATCAATGAGACCGAATTCGGTTTCTCCGAGCAGGGATCAAATTCGGAACCTCTGTTTAAATAGACTGTCGGGTATCGAGGAATGGTTCAGGTTTGGACGCCTCGGTATAAGAAAACAGCGGACCACAACGCCTACAATCTGGGTCTATAGAGTATGAAGCAATATTTAGACATGTTTTCGAATGCATATTGACTTACATATTTCATAATACGCTGAAATTATATCCAATTTATCGAATAACACTTCCACAAAATGGCGTCGTCCCGTGCATCTGAACAGAGTTCATTAGATTAACACGCGCTTCAGCTGAAAGCCCTGGTCAAGTGACCACTGTTATCACTTTGCATGCTGGAGCAATTGCGCATAGTTTTTCTGCGGATTTTTTTCTTCAAATTCAATTTTTTCGAAAAATTCTTTCAGAAACACCATCAAAGTACCAAACGGTTTGGATCCAGATCAGGCCCGATCGTTTTGTCGGGCCTGATATTGGTCCGAATTATTTGTAAAGGCTATCAGCAGACGACACTAGTAGGCAAAGAGTTAAATTTATAGCTAATCATAATCACTGTTTTTTTTTTTGAGTTTTAAATATTTTTATAAACTGAATTTTAGTATTTCATACACATTTTTCCCCAAATTTTTAGAATATGTATGTAACATTTTATATGCATTTTGAAAAGAGAAATTATTTTAAATGTGCCTCTCAAAAGGAGAGCTTATCAATATTGAGGCCCCATTTGGGTCACTGCTCGCTTTCTCCCTAAAGGCTGAAATGTCTTTCACGCCTCGCCAGAAAATATTTTTCCCTGTTCTTTATTTTCAACTCTTGTACTGCATGGAATATTTTGATCAAATTTTGCATACTCGTATATTTTATCATTGTCTAGATAAAACACTGGTATTAGGCCACTGGCTGGATATGGTTTACCTCCCCCCCCAGGGGGAATTTTGTAGACCATATTTTTCTTGAAGCCTAATGTCTTGCAAGCATTTTGCAACATGTTAGCCCTCTGACAATGGCAGCGTTAAGCTGCAACAGCCTGTTTCATACGTTACGTAAAATTCTTATTAAGACTTCAGAAAAGTGCAAAAGATTAGGTAAGATTTCCAAATTGGTTATATTTTCTAAGTAAGCTAATACTGGGCCATATATATTGACATTTGAAAACAAATATAGTCACCCTCAATGTAGTGTATGTTACATTTTTTCAGTGAACCCCCTTTAAAATGATAAATGAATCTAATATAGTTTGTCTTGAATTTTATTGAAACCAGTTTATGTTCATTAATTTTGTATTATATTAAAGCTTTTTTATTTACCTTTTCAAAACTGCAAGCCTCACGTTTCTATCTTATATACTTTTTGAGTTATTAGATGTTGAACATGGTAGCCCCATATCACACAAAAATGTAAAAAGTAATTCTCTAGGCCTTTCGCTGACTATAGTCCCCTTTCCCTCCAGGGGGAATTTTGTACACTATGTTTTCCAAATACTACATTATATAAGCTACGGAATGAAATATGTAAGCCCTCTGAGAATGGCAGCGTTAGCGTGTAACATTATGTTACGTACGTTACCCTGCAAAATAGCTTTAAATTTTCCTGATAATGCCTCCAACATGAAGTATTCACACTTTTTTCAAGTCTGGTACAGGTTAAAGAACTTCTTATAACACAGTTACATAATTTTAGCATTTATTTTATAAATGTCTTGAGTTTTTGCTGTTGTATATGTTACTTAGTGTTTCATATGTTTTTTCCAAGTATCAGTATGGCAGTAATTGCCTATACATGTATTATATCCGTTAGTTAATATAGCAAATCCATAAGGCTGCTATTTAAATGAACTGAAGTTCTTAATTATGTTGTCAAATACTATTTTATAGCCCAGGTTACATACGTTACTCTCAGAATACCATTAAATGTTCAAGATAAGGTCTCCAAGCAACCTGCTTGTACTTATTTGCATGCTGTCACTGGTCCATGTACTTCGTTTTACTCTGGCTCATTTGCTGAGGAAGTAACTCAAACATAAACTACAATAAACACTCTTTTCTTTTATAGAGACATCTAATATAGTTATCATAATACTCATGGAGAGTTTGTAACATACAGTGCAATATGCGAGTAACAACTTAGAAGATCAAAGAAAATCCATCAGGATGTTTCTTGCCAAGCTAGCAACTCTTCATATGTTATCCAAGGGTTTAAAGAATTGTCAAATACAGCTTATTAATCCTCTATCAGATTCATCTTGCAAGGATTTTGCAATATGCTAGCACTCTGGTGATGACACCATTACCTTGTAACAGCCAATTACATATATTACCCATCAACATGACATGACTTCTGAAAAGTACAAACCATAAGGTAAGATTTCCCATCTGGCTATATTATCCAAGTAAGCTATTTTTGCATCGCAGATATGGACCTTTGAAAACAAATATGCACCCTAAAGTGTTACGTATGCTACATTTTTTTTCATTATTCCTATATAAATGATTTATGAAACTTATATAGTTTGATATTTTTTTTAAATATGAACGTGCTTTGGAATCTGCAAATATTATGTTTCTATCTTTTATAAGGTATGAGTTGTTGAGTTTTGAACATGGTAACCCCATATCACACAAAATGTATAATATAATTCTGTTGCTCTTTGTTAGGATACAATCAAGTTTCTTTCAGCCAGAGGTACTCCATTTCCTTCCCATTTATTTTCCACACATTGTGTCCATATCTGGAAAGCCTTACTTGTTTTCATGGGAAAGACTTTATAGTAAAAAGTTCAATCTATGTATGTACATCTTGAGGACAGAAAAGCAGGATGGAAGTAAGCTCACGTTCATGCCATTTGAAATAGTCAGTATTATGTGTATGGCATTTTTGAGAAACATGTCGTACTGCAGCTTTTTCACATTTACATTAATAGCACATGTTAGGGCTTCATGTCACTGATGAGTGCCTAGAGCAATCCTTAGTTTGCTTTTCTATCCTGCTTAGAATATAGATGAACTAGTGAGGAGGGGTTCTCTATCAGTTTTATAGGAACAACCTTTCCGTGGTACTAACACGTTTGCATATTGGTAGTGTCACAACATGTTAAACAGTGTATGACTGTAGATCTCTTCCCTCATATTATGGCAAATGTTGTTGACATTCAAAATGAGCACCTTTATTTGCATGCACCAGTGTTAAACAAAACATCCAGGTTATCCTCTGCGAGAATATTTGTAAGACTTTATAGACTGCTGCTTATACATTGTATATATGTATAAGTGACAAGCCAACAGGTCCTACCTTTCGTGTCTGGTTGAATAGTGCCTGGTTCCATCAGATCCTTGAAGATGACAGGAAAAGCTATTATGCTCTGTAGTATGGCATTACCATCAAAGTTATGTGCAGCACTACATGTCCAATCTAATGTTTGTTCAATGTGTGATTGCAATCCATGCAGAAGTTTAGACTTGTCAGTTTTGGTAGGAATTCTATCAGGAGTTGTCAGTAACCATGGTACAGGTCCCCGAAGGAACTGCAGTGTCAACTCAATGTCAGCATTATGGCCAATATTAAGGTCATGCTGACCATGACGCTCCTTTAGGCTCTCATCTGGCTGATTACATTTTGTAAATTGGACTATCTTTTCTTGACATTGCAAGCCTCAAAGCTTTATTACCTTGTAGCATTTAATGGGGTTGTGAAAGACAGAGATTTCCAATTAAAAGTGAGTCGATGAAGTCTGTAACAGCCTTCCCGGCAATGTCATCAGCCTCAATAAGATCCTTAGCTATGCCAGGCTTAGCAGGAACACCAAAAGACAAAAAGTACGGGTTCAGTGTCTTCAAAACTAGAACTAAAAAGATTGGTGAAGCCAGAAACTGCCTCTAGTACTTCTTCTACTTTGCATCGGAGCAGATTGAAAATTTCATTTCAGTCCATTGAAGAGATGTTTCAATATATTGAGCTCTGGTGTGATGAGTAATACACCGTTCCATCTTTAGTACGAAGTGTAGTTCTAGCTGCTGAAGCCTATAATACCTTTTTATTGTTTGTCTGATAGTTATGTCAAAAGCATTTCTCAAGCAAAGAACCAATGATTGTGACACACTAAACTCATTTTGTTGAAGTTCTTTGCATCTGTGATATGTTTCAGACAAATTATGAGTGCAATCAGTTACACAGGTACATATTGTGCGTAGTTGTTATGATTGTATGCAATGAACTTTGGGTACAAGGCATACAGATAGAGCTGACATGCAATTCAAAGTTATTTTCCTTGTAGCCCTAATCAGTGTCAACACCATCTGAATTATATCCATATACATTGCCCAGAACTGAGCTGTTTCACAGTGACTGTCTTTCAGAACTTTCGATTTGAATGCATGGTATCTACTGTATATGTGAGCAAACAGTGAAGGTTGACAGATCACATTATCATAATAGTTTAAGTCACCATAAATTAATAAGGAACTTCAATTTGTTTCAGCCTTAAAAATTTGCTAAATTCTCTGACAGACTTTATACATGCAAAGTCAACAACTGCTATACAGATATTCAGAATTACTTATGTATCATTTGGTAATACACATAACAGTTAAAGTACAAGGCATTTATTAAATGAATACCTAAAATAGGTAAACCTAGTTAAAAGAAGTACACAAACCTGTGCCAGCATGCAAATAAGTATAAACAGGGCTTGTTAGAGACATTAACTTGAATGTTTGACGCTATTTTGAGGGTAACATACGTAACATGGGCCTGAAAAAAGTGTAAGCGACCATAATAAAGAACTTAAAATCATTATCAATTAACTATATTCTGTGACAGGTGTAATAAATGTATTGTCAATAAATACCATACTGATACTCGGAAATAACGCAGGAAACACTAAATAATGTATACAACGGTAATAACTCAAGACATTTATAAAATTGGTACTAAAAAATGTAACTGTGCTATAAGAAAATCATTAGCCTGTGTCAGCATGCAAATATGTGCGAGCATGTCATGGTTGAGACATTATCAGGGACGTTAAGTGCTATTTCGGGGGGTAACGTATATACTGTGATGTTACACGTTAACGCTGCCACTCTCAGAGGGCTAACGTATTTTATTTTGTGTCTTAAATAATGTAGTTTTAGAAAATCATAGTGTACAAAATTCCCACTGGGGGGAGGGGGGTGTCTATAGCAAGCTCAAGGCCTATATCCAATACGGTAAGCATTATATATAGTCCTGCCGGTCGTGGTCGGTTGGTGAAAATGCTCATAATTCTTGAACCACATGGTATTTTTTGATCATTTTTTTACATATATATTCAACATTGTCTGGCGACTGGTATGAAAAACAGTAACATGTACAAAACTTTTCCGAACCACTACTACCCCCACAATTACCACCTCCTCCCAAACAATTTCCCCCGCCACACCCAATCCACATTCATCAAGGGTCGTGCACATTTCGGTCAGTTAATTTTGACATATATTTTGGCAATTATCGCATAGTTGGAATGCAGAGGCTCTTGCGAGGCTGCACGCATATTTTTGCAAGTCTCAAAAGAGCCTTCGATGCATACAGGTGTCATTTACTGACCTTCACACGTGGCAAATTTGGTGTGACATTTTTAAACAACTGACCGGAACCTTCACGCGTGGAAGTTTTGATGTGATATTAACACACAACTGTACGTAGCTTTCACACACAGCAAGTTTGATGTGGCATTTACATACAGTTTATACGTCGGTAGCCTGCACATGCAGCAAAATAGGTGTGACATGTACATACAATCGTCCGTAACCTTCACACGCAGCAAGTTTGATGCGACATTTACGTAAATTGAACGTAAACCACACCCGTAGTAAGTTTGGTGTGACATCTACGTACGACAGTTCGTATTCCATACACGTTGTAAATTTGGTGTGACATGTACATAACACAGTCCGTAACCTTCACACGTAGCAAATTTGGTTTGACATTTACGTACAACTGTTTGGAACCTTCACATGCAGCAAGTTGTGTGGCATTTTACATACAAATGTGCATAACCTACACAAGTAGTAAGTTTGGTGTAACATTTACGTACGGCAGTCCGTATTCCTCACACGTGGTACATTTGGTGTGACATTTACATACATCTTTCCGTAACCTTCATGCGTAGCAATTTCGGTGTGACATTTACGTACAACTGTGCGTAATCTACACCTATAGTAAGTATGATGTGACATTTACGTACAATTAATTAGTGTCCGTAACCTACACGTGTTACAAGTTTGGTGTGACATTTACATACCACTGACCATAACCTTTACACGTAAGTTTGGTGTGATAATTACATACAACTGTGCGTTACCTACACCGTAGTAAGTTTGGTGTGACATTTATGTACAATAGTATTCTTCATACTTGTACGTGGCAAATTTGGTGGGTCATTTGTATACCGCCACCAGTACAAATGTAATCTTCACCCGCCGAAGTAAGTTTGGCGAGACATTTGCGTATGGCAGTCAGTAGTCTTCACATGTGGCAAATATAGTGTGACAACATTTACATACAAATGTCTGTAACCTTCACACATAACAAGTTTGGTGTGACGTCTACGTACAGAAGTCCGTAACCTTCATATGCAGCAAGTTTACTGTGACATTTACATACAACTGTCCATAACCTTCACACGTAGCATGTTTGGCGTGACATTTACACACAACAGTCTGTAACCTTCACACATTACAAGTTTGGTGCGAGAGTTGCATACAATTGTTGGTAACATTCACACATAGCAAGTTTGGTGTGACATTTTCATACCACTGTCAGTAACCTTCACTCGCAGCTTGTTTCGTGTGGCGTTTACCTATAACTCTCAGTAACTGTTTACATAATATTATAGCATGTTTGATGTGACAGTGGCCCGCTTCGAATCGAGCTAAAATTCCTACTAAAGTTATTACGTAATAGATGCGCACGCACGTTTACACCCGAACGGCTTCAGTTGAACCTTTAGTTGGTTGGCAAGTAAACAAAAAGGATAGCCCTGTATGCTCCACTTCAAACCTTCACGGTAAACAAAAGGATGTGTATAAACTGCACTTCCTATTCTAATAGTTTGGCACATGCGCACCAACAATGTGAAAAGAGTCTATTAATTACGAATAAATTGGACCGCAAAATGATGCACAGTTAGGATTATTTTGTAAAAAAAAATCATTTTGAGACTATAGACAGCTATGGAAACCATCTTGCTAGATGACTCTAGAGGCGGGAACCAGACATGCTACTAGAGTAACAGTGCTCTGACCCACCGTTAATCTCTAGTAGGTTCGTGACGTCACTCTTGTAGCGACTATCGGTGTTCGAATCAAACTTTAGCTACTATAATAGGAACTATAGTTCGATTCGAAGTGCGCCAATTACGTACAAATGTCCATAACCTTCACATGTAGCAAATTATGTGTGACATTTACATACAACTGTCCACAACATTCACAAGTAGCAAGTCGGGTGAGGCATTTTCAAAACAACTGACTGGAACCTTCACACGTGGAATTTTGGTGTGATTTTTATAGCATAACTGTATGTAGCTTTTACTCGTTGCAAGTTTGATGCGACATTTACGTAAATTTAACTTCCCGTAGCCTGCAAGTGTAGCAAGTTTTGTGAAACATTTCCATACCACTGTCCATAACATTCACATGTAGCAATTTTTGTGGTATTTACGCAAAACTGTAATAAACCTACATCCACAGAAAGTTTGCTGTGATATATACGTATGGCAGTCCCTAGCCTTCAAACTCGGCAATGGTGTGACATTTACATACAGCTGTCGGTAAATCAAAAAATAGCAAGTTTGGTGTGACATCTACGTAAAAAGTCCGGAACCTTAATATGTAGCAAATTTACTGTGACATGTACGTACAATCGTCCATAACCTTCACACGTAGCAAGTTTAGCGGTACATTTACAAACAACAGTACATAACCTTCACACATTACAAGTTGTGATAATTACTCACAATTGTCGGTAACGTCCACACGCAGCTACTTTGGTGTGACGTTTACATACAGTTTCTGTAATCTTCACACATTACAAGTTTGGTGTAACATTTACATACAATTGTTGGTAACCTCTACACATGGCTAGTTTGGTGTGACGTTTGCATACAATTTCCGTAACCTTCACATGTAACAAGTTTCGTGCAATATTTACGTACAAATTTACGTTACCTTAATTTGTTGCAAAATAAGTGTGAAATTTACATACAACTGTCCACAATTTTCATAAGTAGTAAGTTTGATATTTACGCACAACTGTCCGTAACCTTTATCTATAGCAAGTTTGGTGTGAAATTTGCGTACAACAGTCCGTAACCTTCACACGTAGTAAGTAAGGTGTGCCATTTACGTACAACAGTCTGAAACCTTCACACCTAGCAAGTTTGGTGTGACATTTACGCACTAAAGTCTGTAAACTTCACGCGTAGCAAGTTTGCTGTAACATTTGCACACAACTGTCTGTGTCCTTCACAGGCCGCAAATTCGTTGTGACATTTGCAAACAAAATTCCATAACCATCACAGATAGCAAGTTTGGTATGACAATTACATACAAGTGTCCGTAATCTTCACACGTTGCAAGCTATGTGTGCTATCTCCATACACCTGTCCGTAACCTTCACACACAGCTAGGTTTGTGTGGGGTTTACATACAATTTATGAACAAAAGTCCATAAAACTTCACACGAAGCAAATTTGTTGACATTCACAAACAACAGTCAACAACCTTCACAAATGGCAAAATATAGAAAGTGAGTATGATCAGAAAATACCACAGTCACAAATCGCGAGGAAGAGCCACACAACCATCACAAGACACCAGGAAGACAAATTAAGCAAAGCAACCAGCTCTCTCTTCCCCATCAAGATGATTGCAACACGAGAATGGGCATAAAGTAAACGTTCAACAAAACATAGAACAATTACAGACTCCCACAATGGGAGTAACAATGAACAAAAAGTCAACAAAAACAGAACCACCTCCTTAGAACGGACAGCAGCTTAAGCCACCAGGGGGCTTAAATGCATTTTACTGGTACCAAATCTTCGCCCTTGATGTTAAGCTCGCATAAAGTCCTTTTAACTAACTATAATGCAAGTTTGGTGTGACGTTTACATACAACTGTCTGTACTGCATTCATTTGTTATTCGAATTATTCCTTTTAAGTGTTTCACTTCAGTCATTCAAATCAGGGGGGGGGGGGGGTCATATGCGCCCACGCATGGATTTCCATCTAGTTTTACATGGTGAATACCTTTGACCTATCAACTATAAAAATGCATTTATTTTTATTTCAAAAGAGATTTTAGGTCCCAGGAGAGCACCCTGAGTTACTCCAACTTTTCGATGACACCGGTCTAATATTTTGTCAGTTTTTAACCATCGCCTCTATCAAATATCAGCCAGTTTGACTTAGAATAGTCAAAAGACTCTTTATGGATTGTTTTAATACTATTTTGGCCTATGCAAACATGCAGCCATATTTTACGAAACTTTTAAATTCAAAATTTTCAAAAAAAAAATATCAATGAAGTTCATGAAAACGTCAAATTCTGTCTGCAATTTCCTTATGTTCCTGTGTTTGTCAACCTATGATACTGCCTATAAAATTTGCCTCACTTGTCCTCTGTATACTGACAAAGTTTCGTGATTTTTTTGAAACCGGTAACAGTGCAGAAAAACACATGATATACATTTACGTCATTTTTGACATTAATAATAATTTAATGTTTGAGGCTTGTTTTGTCCTGAAACCATGTAATTTTCTCAATTTTATTATTGGAAACATTATGAACACCGACACTAGAATGCTATGCATGTACAAAAGCATATTAAATTTGACATTGAAACAAATCTGTGACTTGTGTACCATTAACAATCAGTTTAAGTAACACATAAACCACCCGGAACTTTTAAACTTCTCAAAAGCAAGTCTAAACACATTTATTAATTTATTCAGTGCTATGATCTCCTTCACATTGTTTCTTTATGCGAAATGTATTTTGATTTGTTTTTACATAGCATTTTTTTAATTGACAGTTCATTATCATAATAGTGCTAGACAAGGCGATACATTTGATCCCTGACTTCATTTCTTTTTAACCCTTTGTAAGTTTATGTACAACCTCACTTATGTGACTGGCATTCATTTTACCAGCAATGACATTTGCCGCTAACCTTTTAGTTTTTCTTATTTTTAACCTTGCTCTGTACGATGTTAAACTTTTTTGCATGGTATCCCTCTGAAAATGTCAGTGTGTTAGGAAATGGGGCTAGAATGAAGCTTTCAATTTTATTACCAGGTACCTGTTGAGATTCCTTACGTACAGTTGGCTGATCATCAATTCCTGCACTTCCATTAAAGATCTCGCAACTTCTTATCACGGTTTTGAATTCATCATTCTGTCAAGTCATTGAATATCAAAAAGCACATGCAACTTGTTGCCTGAAAGCACTGTGACTATAAATTTCCTATTTGTAGTTTTGGTTGATTTCCAAATCCCTTTCCAGGCCAAGACATTGGTTCTCATTACTCCAGTTCCTGATCAATGTTGCTTCTTTTCATACAGTCAGACCCTTTTTGCAATTTTTGCTTGTGTATATATTTAATGAGTTCTGTATTTGTAATGTTATGCTTAGAATCTTCTGGAACTTCCGTGATATATTTTCAAAACTGGTTTCTCAGTCAAGTAACTTGCAATTTAAGCAATGAAGCAGTTATCCTTTGAGTGATCTGGTTGTATTAGGTTAAACTTTTAAGACATTTTTGGCATTAATTTCTCTATCTCATTTGATATTATGACATTGTTTGTTTAATTTGATTCTTTACATCCCATCAACAATCTTTCAGTTAAAAAGGGACATGTCTTTCTGGGTTGAATCAGTAGTAAGCTAGGATAAATCTGTCTTGCTCAAAGATCACAACGCAGTGACACTGGTGAGGCTTGAACCCACGGCCCCTCAGTCTCGAGTCAAGCACTCTTCCACTGAGCCACTGCGCTCCCCATTATGACATTATGAAGGATGTTGAATATAATTGTAAGGCCCTATGATTGTATCAGATCGGTACATGTATTTTTCTAATATTGCAACGCATTCATGGTAAAGATATAATCAAGCAAAAATGTCGATAACTACATACAAAGAGTAAATAATGTAGTTGATACTCTATTTAAGTGAATATCATACTTTAAAGCCATATTTATGAAGATTATTGAAATTATCTACTTCATAAGAAGTTCGACAGGGTGAAATACTCTGTGTGATCAATATTTGAATAAGTATGACAGTTTTGGAAAAAAATAATTATTCTGTCTTTTTCATACAGGTAAATATGCCCGGAACATGCTTAATATTATGACATTGTGCAGAATGTGAAATATGTTTATATACGGTTGTCATATTTATCATGTATATTTATTCTTATGATCATGTTTGTGATAAAGACATAATCAAACAAAGGATCCCTAACACAAATAAAATTATTGAATTATGGAGAATGACTTTCTATTAAAGCGAATCTGGACTTGGAACCTTATTATAAACATTACAAAAGTTAACTCTTTTATGGTGAGTTACAAAGGGTGAAATTCTCTCTATGTGATCAGTATTCGACTTTACGTGTTAGTATAATAGTTGTAACAATATTCAATATTTCATCTTACTTATGCAATACAACAAACAAGAAAAGTTGCTTTTAAAATAACAAACTAATCTAATACTTATTCACTACCTACAAACAGTATGTCTTTTACATTTCTCAGAATTTGGAGTTGTAACATTCAAAGTTCCTAGACAACATGATACCGGTCTTTGAATTTCCTGAAAATTTTAGCATATCATCTATATATGTGTAGCCTAATTTAAGATCAATTTGATAGGTTGACAAGAACAGTAACATGCCTAAATTTAAAACAAAATTGTTGAAAAATATCATACAGCTGTAATTTTGGGACTTTTTTTTAAACAAAATCACAATTTTCTGAATTTAACATTTCAGTAACTGATTTTTGTTTATGCATATATAATAAGTGATTATCATAAATTATTTTAAAAACAAAGCAAACCCAATATGTGATAGTATGAGAGTTATGGGCGGCTTAAACTGAAGGTACCCCTATAACCAGATACACGATTACATAACATCTCTTTTTTTGACTATGTAAACAGGGAAGTGGAACACTATATCACTAATAGAACAGTCATATGTTAGGCAATCGTTATGCATAATATTATAAAAATCTATGTTTGTGCAGAATCCTATGTAAATTTCCTATAGGGTGAGAGCACCCCTTTCAAGCAACCAAAATAATTATCACTACGCATTTTTAAAAAGCGAAGGGGATATTGTTATCGCCTCCATTTCTCCGTCTCCTCATTCCGATATGCTATCTCCTCCTTAATCATTGGACGAAATCCAACCAAATGGTGTGTGAGGAAGCGCAGTGGTTCAGTTGTGGAGTGTTTGAATCGAGACCAAAGGGCCGCAGGTTCGAGCCTCACTGGAGTCATTGCGTTGTGTCATGGAGCAAGACACATTAATCCTCGCTTAGTACTGGTTCAACCCAAGGAGACTGGTCCCAACAAAACTGAGAGATTGTTGACTTGGACGTAAAGAATCAAATCAAACAAACAAAACAAAAACATAGTTAAATGCTTTCGTGGTGTAGAAGATAAGCCTATGCCTTGTAAACCAGGGATCGCAGGTTTGACTCCCGGTCTCTCTTCAAAGTTACTTTTCGTGAGCATTTGGGTGTTCCTGTCATAAAAAAACAACACGTAAATCTTAAACCAACCGGGCGGAACTGGTTTATACCCAGGAAAGCCACCAAAAGGTTTTTTTTCATTTGGTGTGTGATTTCCTCACATGAATGGTGCGTGTATCAGCAGTTTTGTTTTTGCCTGGGGCCCTGGGGAGTGGTCAAAACATCATTAAATTTCAATAACAAAGTCAATTTCAAAGATTTTTGTTCTGACGCTTGGGTCATTCCTTAGTGATGGGACTTGGGCGCGCCGTAGGTGCCCAGACTGGGTCAAAACATTTTCCAACATGGTCATGTGGCATATCAAATTGATGAAGATGGTGAGTAGAACAGAATGCAAGTAAAACTATTACCATAGTGTCAAACTGGTGTCCATGGGGTGAGGTCAAAAGGCCAAATATCAATACATTTTAATTACAAAGTCAATTTCAAATATTTTTATACCAAACTTTGCGTGTGTTCTCACAAATAAAATATATAACACATATTGACAGGAATCAACATTATGTTGCCTGGGTCATACCCCAGTGCTGGGACTTAAGGGTGTTGGGGGTCAAAAACTTGAGCGTGGGGATTTGCGGAAAAAACTCTTTTGTATATTAAGGAAGCTAATAAACTCAAAATGAGTTTTTTCCGTTGAAATTGAAAGGGAACAATTGGGTACTTTTTGCTTTAATGGCTACTTTTCTAACATAGAATACCCAACAAGAATCTTTCCATGAGCACATCCGTTGGTCTGTCTATCTCTGTCTGTCTATCTCCTAATTATTTGTGTGTTTATAACGCCAATTTTCTTTAGAAGTATGTTTCGCCCCCTCTCCCCAATGCGTGAACTGTTTGACAGCTAAGAAATTGCAGAGCTGCAGTCTTACTAAAGTTTACCAAAATGTTGTGGCAAGCCAACTGTATTATCCATTCTGTGAGAATTTGAGCACGTTTAGAAGAAGCCCATGGAATGCGTTGTCTATGATCAACCAGCCAGTGTTCCAGCTCAGGTTATGTGGCAGCAAGTTACATACACGCCGACTTAGAGTATCCTAGAGATATTAGATTGCGGACAGATCAGGGGTCTGGATAACCAGTCTAGAGTGCCGACACGACCAGCTCGTAAACAGATACTTGCCATTCTCCAGGTATCGGGTCGGGCATTGCCATGCTGGAAGAGACAATAGTTTCCAACATTCCTAGAAATTGGCAGGACATGCGGGTGAAGGACTTCATTCTCATAACGTTGGCCTGTAGGATAGCAAGGATCAGGAATCGATACTATCAAGAACCTCACCTGTCCCAAGATACCAAATGGGAAAGTAACAAAATCACAACTAGAATGCGCAGTCGATGGGGCGCCATCGCAAATCCCAACGCTAAATTGTTTGACCCCCAGCAACCCCAAGTCCCACCCCTGAGGCATGAAACCAGCAATAGAATGAAAATTCTGTCCAATATATTTTCTTTTATTTGTGAGAACACGCACACAGTTTGGTATGAAAATATTTGAAATTGATATGGTTACCGAAATTTAATGATATTTGACCTTTTGACCTCACCAAAAGGTCACCAGTTTAACCCTAGGACGAAAGTTTTACTTGCATTCTGTTCTGCTCTTCATCCCTGTCGATTTGATATGCCACATGACCATGTTTGAATTTTTTTAACCCCCTGGGCACCCCCAGCGCCCCTAAGTCCCACCCCTGGGGCATGACCCAGGCGACAGAATGAAAATCCTGTCTGATATGTTTTATGTCTTTCATTTGTGAGAACACACACAAAATTTGGTATAAATAATCTTTAAAATTGACTTTGTAATTGCATTTTTATGATATTTGACCTTTTGACCTCACCCCAAGCTCACCAGTTTGACCCTAGGATGAAAATTTTACTTGCATTCTGTTCTGCTCGTCATCCCCGTCGATTTGATATGCCACATGACCATGTTTTAAATTTTTTTTTTGACCCCCTGGGCACCCCAAGCGCCCCTAAGTCCCATCCCTGGGGCATGACCCAGGTGACAGAATAAAAATGCCGTCTGATATGTTTTGTATCTTTCATTTGTGAGAACACACACAAAGTTTGGTATAAAAATCTTTAAAACCGACTTTGTAATTGAAATTAAATGATATTTTACCTTTTGACCCCTCCCCAGGGCCCCAGGGGGCGGGGCAAAAAATTTTTTTGCTGTTGCACGCCCCATTCATGTGAGTAACTCACACACACCAAATTTGGTTGAATTTGGTCCAATGGTTGAGGAGGAGATAGCATAACGGACAGACGGACGGACGGACGGACAGACGGACGGACAGACGGACAGACAGAGGCGATTGCAATATCCCCTTCGCTTTTTTGAAAAAGCGTGGGGATAATAAACATCACAAGCAAGAGGCAAGAGGACAGCCCTTACCCTTCAAATGACTACAAGGTAGCAATGAACAAACGCGAAAGCATGACAAACACAAGACATAAATAACACAAATGATGCACAAGAGAAGTGCCGCTCTGGAACGGTCAGTAAAGATATTTTACTGGAGGGCTCAAACTGGTTTCACGGTGCGCCAACATCACCCTTAGTTCAGATGTGGATTAAGACACATAGAAATTTGACTTGCATGAAAGACCCCTAACTGATCCATGCATCATCTCCTAGAACATATAAATCAAGATATAAAAAGGAGATAAAGCAAAGACAATGACTCAACAGTAATTAAAGCTGAATATCTGAGTACCAAAGCATCAGGCCCCTACTGTCTCATCAATGAATATGTCTTTAAGTAGAAGCCGTCATAGAGTCTGAAGTCCGACCCACTGGCGTGCAAATTAAGAGGAAAGCAAAGCTGCAGCCAACCATGATTGGGTCGACCATCAAGCATGCAGTCTGTAGCAATACATTAATGCTATAGCCAAACTTTTTATAATGGGAAATTATTTTAATAAACTGCGCTGAAAAATTATGAGAGCGAACAATTTTCTTCAATCTATACACCAAATCACCATAGAACTCAGGTTCCGTAAGTCCTTGTTGCAAGAGAGATTTATGTCCAACTTGGAATTAAGATATTAAATCATAGTATCGTCTTTAAAATTTAGAAAATGTTTTGCGACGTTTATGATACCGATAGCCTTCTTTAAAAGATTTCTGAGTTAACAATTTATTGCGAGTGTTGGAGTCAGCAACATGGCAAGATGCTCTAGCAAAACGAATTAGTTGTGAGATATAGACTCCATAGGATGTAGAACGAGGAACATCACCATCTAAAAATGGGAAATCGACAATTTCAAAATCAAAATCTTCACGTTTATCATTCATTTTGGTAGGAACAATATCATTAGAAACGGACAAATGCAATTCTAAAATCGCGGCCTCGGTATCAGAGGTATTAGCTTTATTAAGTTGGAGTTCTGAAAGGTACATTTGACTTATCATATTGTCAAAATGAACGTTATTAATGTTAAAAATATCATATAAATATCTGGACGTAGTGTTTAAAGCATCGATAATATCAGCAATTTGAAAATAGACATCATAAAGTCTCTCTCATTACAAAACAGGAATAAATCGGCAACCAGGGGAGCACAATTAGTGCCCATAGGAATCCCAACTACTTGTCTATACAACTTGGGGCCAACAATGGGGCTAATGTTGTCCAACAAAAAGGTCAGCGCATCACATATATTTTAACAAGAACATGCATGATGTTTTTTAGGTTTTCCGAAGTAAAAAATGCGTTTCTGTTGTTACATGCAAAGTAAGGAGAGCCTTCTCAATTGAAGGGTCATTCAATAAGATCAATAATTTTACCTTTAGTTATATTATGAGGTAAAGTCGTGTAAAGAGTAGAAAATCATAAGTAGACAAACTGGTTGCATTGAAATCTCTGGCTTTAAGTTTATCTTAAAGTTAACCTGAATTTCTAATAGACCAAAATAGATTTTACCAGATCTCTCATATACCTTTTCACAGTACTTAATAACATGTTTTTAACAGCTGTAAGACATGAGGTTAAGAGTTTAGAAAGTTCTTATGTCGTACAAGAACTAGAATAAGCAAATATTTAAATCTTGCTTTATAGCGGTTTTTATGAAGTTTAGGTAACCAGTACAACGTAGGAATCCTGTCTTTGTTTTCTTTAGCTTTGACACAAAAATGTAGGTCTGTATGACAACTATGCCCATCGACAACTACCCTCTCACTCTAAGACGGCTGCAGTTTATAGGCCCTAGTGTCAACAAGCTCGCGTTTAAGAGTTTCGATATAATACAATCGTCAAACAACTACAACATTGTTAGCAGCTTTATCTGCTGGAATGGGCCTTAACATGGATTCTCTGTAAGAATCCAAAAATCCCATAGGGGTAATGCAGGCTACGCCTGGGATTTTTCTCATTCTTTGTGTATGAAGCAGGCATGACCCCAAACAGCAAAACAAGCCTTAAAATTTCAAAATGACATCCAGTTACCATGGTAACTAGGGTCATTGGTGTCAAGATGAGCTATGCAGAAAATACAAAGAAAAAAGTGAAAAATAGGTATACTTGGCTAATCATTCCTTCAAAATGCGTTCATATAATTTCTAAAACTAACATACTTGTATACTGTACCATCTTTGCTCTATATCAGAGAATTAGAAAAAATAAGGTATATTACACACATAAGTAGCACGTGACTGTCAAAATAACCAGAATATGACAATTTTCAAAATGTGGAAAAAGTGGGATTTTTACATATTTTGAAGCAGTTTTGATAACTTTTGCAACGGTGTACAAGAAAATCCCTGATATGAATATAACAAACAATATGTCTCCTGTTAGAGAAATTCTTTATTTAAGGTCAAGGACCTAGGGGGCGGGCCAAAAATGTGCCTGTGCACGCCCCATTCATGTGAGCAACTAACACACTAAATTTGGTTGGATTTCGTCCAATGCTTTAGGAGGAGATTGCGTGACATACGAACGGACAGACAGACGGACAGAGGTAATTGCAATATCCCCATCGCTTTTCAAAAAAGCGTTGGGATATTGAATGAATATATTTACATTAGTAGTTCAAGGTCATCAAATAAACAAATAAATGCAGAAAAAATGGGATTTTCACATGCTTTGGAACAATATTTTACATGAAAGATCATAAGAAAGTAAGTAAGGGTGCAAAGATCAGGAATCGATACAATCAAGTACCACACCTGACCCAGGATACCAATGGGAAAGTGACAAACTCACAGTAGACACCACAAACGAGAGCCAAGAGGTCAGCCCTTTCCAAGCAGGTGACCACAAAGCACATATAAACAGACGCGCACAAAGACATAGCAAACACAAGACAGAACAAAAACATAAAAGATCCACAAAAGAAGTACCGCCTTGGAACGGTCAGTAAAATATTTTACTGGAGGGCTTAAACCGGTTTAACGGCGCCAACCTCACCCTTAATTCAGATGTGGATCAAGACACATAGAAAGTCAAAAGTATTGCAGAATGCTACCCTGATAGCATTCTGCAATTCTTAAAACCTACACTAAGCGATAATTTGTCTAAAACAACTAATCTATGGATTTAGAAAACACAACAGTTAACAAAAGCAAAATACAAATGGATGAAAATATTAAACGTGAAGGTAAAGGTCAAGTTCAATGTCATCAAATGTAGAATTTGTAAAGTTTGAAAAATGGTATTTTCACAATTATTGGAACACTATTTGGATGGATAAATGAAAGAAAGTACATAAGAGACTGGTCTATGGATTAAGAACAAGACACCAGTAAACATTTGAAGCAATACTCAAATGGTTGAAGAAAATCAAATGTAAAGATCAATGTTGAGGTCACCAATGTCATCGAATGTAGAAATTAAAAATGCAGAAATTCTGGACTTTTCACATTTAGCAACAATATTTGAAAAGGTACATGCGAAATCATAAGAAAACAACTATGAGGGTCAGTCAAAAATAACTGAGCCCTACCTCATAACATTTTAGTTTGGTATTGTAGACAACAAATGTGATTATTTTCTATAAGTATCATATGTCATCGATGTTTTGACCCTGAAGAATTTCCATGGTGAAGCTTCTATCATGATTGCTAGGCAACTGAAGATCGTCAGTCAGATCGATGCGTTCACGATCTAAGCCACCAGGAATATACAATATGCCTTTAAAAAGCTTGCCTGCTTGATAGTTTTTGTGAAAGACATATTTGAAATTTATTTGAACAACATATATCATATTGTCTTTTCATTACACTTAGTTCAATAATTTCCAGGTGAACATTGATTATATGCGTTGCCTAGCAACAAAAAATGCCAAAATTCCACAAATTTTTAAATACACGAAATTTGTGTTGCCATGGAAACAAAATTGTGAATTTAAATCAAGGAACTTAATATGTCTGAGGGTTGGTTTGTGTATTCAGTACTGTTAAAGCATTATTAGGCTAGTATTTTAAGCTTTCTATTAAAATTGTGTAAATATGAATGTGAGTGGGGTAAATTATAGGACGTCAGGCATGTTAAAATTTGATAAATTCTGAAATCAAACAACCACAGCATTTATATTTTGGAGTCAGCTGGTTCCTGTTCTGTGACACTGATTAGGTACATAATAAAGATATCAGATGACAGTGAATAAAGCCATGCTTTAACATTACTGTTTCCATAGCAACGCTTAGAATTAGATATCTCACAGCGTGAACGCAGCCCATTTGACAGGTCATATTCTGTTGCCTAGCAACCGTTACAGAAGACCTACCAACAGGAATAAATTAGGTTATTAAATAGATGACATATAACAACAATGAAATATGATCTAATTATATGTCCATTTTACTGGATTTAAATGTTATGAGGTAGGGCTCAGTTATTTTTGACTAACCCTCGTAGTCTTCGGATTAAGAACAACGGATCATTTAAAGAAAACAATACTCAAATGGAAGAAAAAATAATTGTCAAGGTCATCAAATGTAGAAATTCCAAATGCAGAAAACTTGGATTTTCACATGTTTTGGAACAAGTTTTGGATAGGTACATGAAAGATCATTATTAAAACATCTAGTCTATGGAATTAGATTAACGAATCAGTTCAAGATGAAGTTATTTGAATATAAAAGTCAAGGCAATCAATTGTAGTAGTTCAAAATGCTGAAAAAAACTTGGATGTTCTCATGTTTTGGGACAGTATTTGGAAAGGTACATAAAGATAATAAGAAATCCACTGGTCTATGCACTAAATACAAACCAACAGTTAACAAACAGTATACTAAAAGGTATTAAGATATTTAAGTGTGAATGTGAAGGTCATCTAATGTAGAATTTCAGAATGTGGAAAATGGCATTTTAACACGCTTTGGAATAATATTTAGATGGAAATATGAAAAAAAGAAAACCACTAGTCCTTGTGTTTACTGTGTTTCCAGGTATTAAGTGATAGTTGAAATTATTTTTTCACCTCAACATGTGGTTTTATATAGGCTAGGATAGGATGATGTGTTTCTGATACTTCTCTTTAAATTAGTCCCCAAGTGAACCTTACGATTTAAATAAACAAGTATGACTTATACAGGTCATTGGTGGTAATTTGTCCATTAAGCTATGATTCATCGCTTATACTTACTTATTAGATTCACTGTACATCTAAAGCCAGTGCATTGAATGGTCTGTATTAAAAAGTGATTCAAGGCTACAGCATTGGCGGAACGTTTTATGCAGTGTAATTTTCAGTGGCTGATCCAGAGGGGGTTCAGGTTCGCTCGACCCCCTACCCTCGCCCTGTTTTTAAATATCCTATGAAAATGAAATAATTTGGTCAAATTAATTCATTGTCATGGGATATTTGAGAAATTGAGATAAAATCAGCTAAGCGAACCCCAACACCATTATACATTTGACCCCCTTTCTAGACATCCTGGATCCGCCCCTGATTTTATGTTGTTGTTGTCCTCTGCTGAATTTTCGTTAGAGACAATTGTTTTCAAAATATATCTTTCAGGGAAACGAGTATAGTGTCCAACAGTGTGGATCCAGATAATGCAGATATTTTAGCCCGATCTGGGTTCAGGCTGTTGACAAAGTTTAGCAGGCAAATAGTCAATGTAGTTGGGAAAAATGAAAATCATAATATGATATCTTTTTGCATTCAAGAAGAATTCAACAACCCTCCCCAATATTCTTTCAAAGATTGGCTTCATAAACTATTTACCTACGAGTGTCGTCTGCTGATAGCCTTTGCAAACAGTTTGAACTCAGATCAGGCCCTACAAAATGCAGAACATGACCTGGATCCTAACTGTTTGACACTCTGATGATATTCATGAAAAAAAATATTTTTTTTTTTAAAAAAACTGATTGTAAAGAAAAACGGCAGACAACAAAACATGGTAAATTACCCAGTAGGCAGAGTCAATCAAATCAAAAGAAAAGCAACAAGTTTTGTTTCATTTACCGATATGGAAGTACTTCAATAAAAGGGGTGTTATTTATAAGCAAAAATCTTATTATTTGCATGCTTCCCATTTGGCACGTTCTAAGAAACCTCCTATGTGTGTGTGCCAGAATGATGGTGAAAGTTTGAGAGAGATTTCGCTGAATCCGCGTATATTGATATTCCCGTAGGCTAGTAAATATCGTAATATTTCGTGTGTATCTATTGAGATACAAATGGGTAAATTCACGGGGAAAACAACTAAGTTATTCTTTTTTACAGGGGATAGGGGCTTCAGTTAAAAATAAGGGCTTCCCACAAAAATAAGTTTTAATTACGCGGTTTGCATTTTTAATCCACATGGTAAGTGCTGTTCGCCTTACTTAAGTTTAAAGTTGTTCAAATAAAGAAAAACGGGGATCACTTAAGACCTGGAAGCACAGTAGTACAACATGTAAGTTAACAAAAGCATAATAAACGGATGAAGATATGTAAGTGTAGAAATTAAAAATGCAGAAAAGCTGGGATTTTCACATGTGTTGGAACAATATATGGATAGGTTCATGCAATATTATAAGGAAACAACAACTAGTCAATGTACTAAGAACTACACACCAGTTAAGAAAAGCAAAACTCAATGAAATGAATAAAATTAATGCGACGGTCAATGTCAAGATCATCAAATGTAGAAATTTAAAATGCGGAAAACTTGGATTTCATATATTCTGTAACAATATTTGGACATGTACATGAAAGTTCATTAGAAAACAACCTGTGTATGGATTAAGAACCATGCGACATAAACAAATGCAATACTCAAATGGATGAAAATACTTAAAGGTCAAGTTGACAACTACGATATTCACATTTTAGGAACAATATTTAGACAGATAAATGAAAGAAAGAAAAACAAAGACTAGTCTATATGCTAAGAACAACATATCAGTTAACAAACACAATACTAAAATTTATAAAGATATTAAAGTTTGAAGGTCAAGGTCATCAAATGTAGAATTAAACATGTGGAAAAATGGCATTTCCACATGCTCTGGAACAATATTTAGATGGATAAATGAAAAAAAAGAAAAGAAAACCACTAGTCCTTTCATTTAGAACAACATGCCAGTTAACAAAAGCATAACAAAATGGAGGGAGCACAGTGGTAAAGTGCTTGACTCAAGACCGAAAGGCTGCGGGTTTGAGCCTCATCGGCGTCACTGCATTGTTGTCCTTAAGCAAGACACATTTATCCTAGCTTAGTACTGGTTCAACCCAGGAAGACTCGTCCCTGTTTAACTGAAAGTTTGTTGATGGGATGTATAAAATCAAATCAAACAAACACAATAAGAAAATTAATGAAGATATTTGATTATTAAATGTAATGGTCAAGGTCATAAAGTAACTAAGTTGAAATATCGAAAAACGGGGGTTTCATGTTTTTGGAACATTTTTTGAGTTTATAAAAATTATAAGATAGTCACTTGTAGGAGCATAACAAACAATGCTTCAATAAGCAGTAGCAATATCAAAAAGTGCATTCAAAATGAGAAGCTGAATGGCAAGGTCACTAAAGCTAGAACTTTGAAAGGATAAGTTTTGATTTTCACATATTTTGAAGACTATGTTGTTGGGTTTATGAAAAACCTACACAACTGGAGCAAAAGTTATCGATTAATAGTTCGTTACCATAGAAATGGAGCTTATATGATCTTGTCAAACTGCAGCAGAAATGACAGGAAAAATTCCGAACCTCGCCCTATTGTGTTGATGTTTTTGTCAGTAGATACTTTTTAACGAATGCTTTGTACGTGAGAGCGAGGCTAATACATTTGAAAGACAGAATGTTACAATTATCTTACAAATGTTTCATAATAGGGACCTGAATATGGGGAAATTTGGCAATTTGGGGAAATTGCCAAATTACCAGTATTTAGCTGTCATTATGAACACTTTTGCAGAGGTGATCAAGAAAATCTATCACATGGTTTATTTACAAAGCAAGACCTAAGCTATTGAAAATATAAATAAATTGGATGGAGAAATTGAGGTATGAAGGTCAAGGTCATAAAATCTATATTTTCATCAATGTAGAAAAACAGGGATTTTCAACTACTTTGATCAAATTTTGGCAAGTATATCAGACAATGTCATTACTATATATAAACTCCATCCATCAAAAGATGAAAATACTTCTAGTAACCAGCCATAGACAGGTTTTATGCGAATGTGACCCTGACCCTTGACCTCAAGGTCGCAGCACTGATCTATAACTTTTGTTTTAGTCTACACGCCATTGACAATCATTGTTTCAAATATGAACGCACTCAGTTAAAAAAAAACTAAAGTGGAGTTTGAGACTCTATCCATAGAAAGGTTTTATGTATATGTAACCTTGACATTATAGTGTAGGCCGCTGTGTAATTCCGTGTGCATTTTTTGGTAAAAGTGTCAAACATATATTTTCTTGTAGCAAAATATATCCTGATTAAGAAAAAAGATGTTTACAATTTTTCCTTGGCGTATTAAGGTCACAGTGACGTCACAAAGTGACGTACCCATTTTTAGCTTATTTCATGCTTGAAAGTGGAGTGTTATGAATTCCAGCAGGCATAAACACGAACTGCTTGATCAGTTGTAGTAATTTTACAGGCGACATGTTGATTTTGGAGCATAGACCCTGACTCTGGATTTTAAAGAGGTTACATTAACGTCAAAATGTTGTTTGTACACGGAAAAGTGACGTCAGTACCAAAATGAAATTATGTGATAGTGGAAGCTTAAATAGCTAGAAGCTCCTCTTCACACAGCAGGGAAAATATTGTTTACTATAATTTTTTGAAACTACATTATATAAGATGCGAAATGACATACATTAGCTCTATGACCTATATTTAGACAGGCATGTTAACTACGTTACCCTATTATAGTTTTAAATCAGTTTAGTTAAGTTATACCTAACTATTATTTATCCATATGTTTTTGCCTTAAACATGTTTAAAGGTACAGAACAGCTGGTATGCATTTGAACAATACATCACTATGATGTTAGTTATATATGTTACTTTAAATGTATAACTATTTAATGCAGTACTGTCACTAGGCATTGGACTATCTAAATACCACCTAGGAGAGTTTTGCACAGTATAATTTTTCTAAATCCACATTCTAAAAGCCACAAAATAATGTATTTTAACCGTTTAGCGGTTGAAGCGTTACCACGCAATAGCAAAATTTTCTACGTTACTGTAACATAATTGGAAATCTTATCTAATTACTCCTTATTCTTACATGCCAATATAACCTTTTAATTGTAAGCAAATGGCTAGCAATATGATGTTATCAAGGTAGAAGAATATGTTATTACTGTGATATTCCCATCTTTCTTTTAAATACATTTTAAATTATAAAGAAACACTATTTAAATTTACACTGCTAGTGGGCTATTTATTGCCCATTTAACTACCATTAATTGTTATTAAAGGAAACTACCAATAACGCATTGATGAATAAAAGAATGAGATTTGAAGCTTATTCACATACAACGAAATATTTAAGCCTGTGCGTTTTATCAAATATGTCAACAACATTTTATTTTGTAAATGCTTATTAAATGACATCTTTCATGTCACTGACACTGATATATTTGCCTCTTTTATACGTGAAATGATACGTGATAGACATATATTATGTCATCAAACATATCAGAAGAAAGGTTTTATGCTCCTCAGGCAAATTATTGTTGTTGTTCTACTACATTAACATGTTAACTTATTGTGTAGTTTATAAACATTGTTTTATCTTTGATGCTGAATAAAATACATTGTATTATATTGTATCGTATTTTAGATAACACATTAATTTTAAGCATGGACTAGCTTAGTAAGATTTATCACATATGGTTTAAGCCAGCTATTAATTACAACTACTATGCTGATACCATTCAGGAATAAAAACTTTTCAGAATTTGTAATTGTAGGTCAATTCAAGCATATGTCAAAATCGAGAATTGAGAGTTTAAAACAGTCCTTTATCCTTGTCTTTTGAAAAATTAAACTGAAACGATTTAAAACCTTAATGATTTTCGCCCAAAGGTATGACACACGCCAAACCTATCCCTATGGTTATAACTGCTTTATATCAGAACGATGTCCAATTTGGTGATAAAAGAATACCATTTAAGATGGTAAAAATCATAACAAGATAATTTTAAGGTCATGTCTTAACATCTGTTATGTCTTGTTCTAAACTATTGTGAAACATTCAAACAGGACAACATTTGTTCTAATGGTTCATTTTAGTCATACATTGAAAGAGATATGTTTATCACTTAGAAAAGCCCCCAGGCATTGTTATTTAGTATTACATGTATATTGTAGTCATTGCTAAAATAACTGACTCACAATAAATTATTGCTTTTAATAGATTATTTGTTTTGCATTATTCTATCAATTAGACCCATTGGTCTTACAGTGGAATTTTGTTGCAGATAAATTCAACTTGATATTTAGCATGTCAAATGTGAACATTATGGTTGGTATAAAATTGCAGCCTAATAATTCTTTGCATAGTTCAAGTCAAACAAAATATATTTACTTGTAACGAAAGAACAGATCAAAGAAATAAGCCCATTTGATTTTGGTATGTGTCGCAGTGTTGAGCAATGAAGGCTCAGGTGAGCTTGTGCATATGTGTAGGTAGCCTTGCCAGAGCCTTCGCTGCTCGTATACACAAAGTAGAATGTGGGTTAAAGACCAAATTTTAGACCGCTAGCCCCTCTGAATCATCATGAGCGATTAAACAATGCATTTGCTCGTCCAAATATTTATTAATGAATTACAGTGAAAGAGTAAAAATACTTTTCACCCAAAAGCACCATGATTTATACTTGTGCTACTGTCAAATAACATATCCGAAATATAGCTTTCAACATTTCGTAAACTATACCATACACACCTATTACACAATTGACAATAATACACTGCTAAATCAATCTCTCAGATTTATAATTGTATCCTGTATATTTAAACAAAATGATTTCTTTAAGCGATACTTGAATAAAAGTATACATGCATAAGTTCATGTACATTCTTTAAACTTTGTATGTGCGACTATCATTGGTGACAATGTTGATACTGAGAATGTGCCACCTTAATGCTGAACAGTTGGCATTGTGCATGCTCCTTTTGAATCTATATCCTGGTAAGTTAACAACTCTTTCTAATCTTAAGTACACATATACATGTTAAACGTTGTTATTAATGATTACATTTATCATGTTTGCGAGGTCCCCGTAATATTTTGCCAACGTTCTGTTTAGTGAAAATTAACATCAGGTATATAGACATTTATTGCTCAAACTAAATCACATCTAGTCTTTTGAATGCATTTTTTAATATTTCACATTACTATCCAGCATTCCCAAAAATGGTAAAATCTGCTTTACAATAAATTGAATGCCATCTGTTAAAATTTGGCTGGATAAAATTTTATCTGAAAAGTCTTGATATAAATTGGCACTTAGACTTCGAGCTAAAAAAGGTCCTGCTCCCCCCCCCCCCCCCTAGGGAATTTTACAGACATATCCTATCTTGAAGAAAATTTCAAGCCGCATCTTTTAAGAGATGTTTGCACTCTGTGCTCCGGGGTGTTAGTCTCTGACAGCCTGTTACATATGTTACTGTAACAAACTAAGGAAAAAATCAAAATGAAAGTTTGAGCTACAGAAAGAAGACATTAAACCATCTAATTATTCAAATTTCTTATGTAGTTTGCAAGCTGGATGCCTAAGCTACATAAAAGCAGCATTTTAAACAAAATTACAGCCTTCAATGGTGTTATATGCGTTACATAGATTAAATTTCCCTTTGAAAGTTGAAATCGTGACTAACATCATTCATTTTACAGACGATTTGTGCATTTTTACAAGTGCTTTTAATCTTAGTTTACTAAAATACTCATTTGACTAATAGAAAAAACAAAGTTTGCTTTTCTATCTCAAATACATTGTTTATATGAGCTATTAAACAACCCTACCCCCAATTTTAAGTATCCAATTTTGGTATCTATTATTGAAGAAAAATATATGAAAATATTTGACGCTCGTGGATATCTTACATTTTTGGCACTGTCTTGCTAATGCAATAAAGAATCATACATTTGCAAGTTTGACATCAGGATCAGAGCACTTATTGAAGTATGTAACGTATGTTACATGGCATAATGAATGAGCTAGGAAATTTTCTTGGAAGTAAGAGATGATATTTCAGAAAAATACCATTTTCCACATGTTTTCCTATTAATCTCTAGCCTCTGGTGCCTTAGTCTTAGTAATTACAGTCATTGCTGATAACAAGCCCATGGAATTGTGTTACCTATGTTATATAAATCTTTTTAATCACATATTTCCTAATGCCTATAATATTAAAATATATAGACATTTAGATAGAAAATAATAGTTCTCATTTAAATGACACAATTTAATAAATATTCCTATTCAATAAAATTATTCAGAAACAATCTTTATTCAAGTCACCCTCACAATGTCTATCACTGTGTCTGCTTCTATTGCAAAATAATCACCCATTTCATCACAACCAGTAGAATCATGGCATTGTATTAGGACTGCAAACTGAGTACAATCCTGTTCCTCTCCACCCCTTTGGGAATTGTGCAGACATATCCTACCTTAAAGAACAATTCAAGCTGCATCAAATAAGAGATGTTTGCACTCTATTAACTAGGGGGTTAGCTTGTAATGGTATGATATGTATGTTACCATATCAATTCAAGAATAAATGAATTGAAAGTCTGAGAAACAGAAAGAAGACATAAAACTATCTTTTTATTTGAATTATTCATGTAGTTTGCATGCTGAATACCTTTGATACATAAGAAAAGATTTTTTAAACAAATATACAGCTTCCTATGGTGTTATATGTGTTACATTAATTAAGATTACTTTTTAAAATTGGTAATTGTGACAAACATCACTTATAAGCATGTCGTGTGATCCTCCTCTTTAGCCATCAAAAGACTTAATTTTCTTTGTATGTGTGGCCAGTGCCAGATGTGTGGCCAGTGCCAGCGTCAAACAACTTGACTCAGTCAAACTTGAATCCTTAGCATTCTTCAAACGCAGAAACAGCATGTCAGTGTCATGGGATCAAACACCTGATTAAATATGGGTTTAATGCCATTTCACATATATGCATACAATGGAGTATGACTCTGGTATATATCTCTTCCTGTGAAGTGGCAAGAGCAATCTAACTGCAGCTGCCTCTGCATCCGTGCTAGTCAAATGATAAGTTTGCACTGATTTTGCAAAATCTATGTCACTACCGTGTACCTCTAAGAATACTTTAAGATTCCTGACATTGGTCAAACAGAAATTTGCTGCTTTTTTGCATCATTTGCCATGGAACCTATCCAGTCTTTTGGTGCTTAAGTCCTCAGGTCTTAGATCAATAGTATTTTGCTGCGCCCAAAGAACTTTATAAGTTTTCTTTAGTTACAATGTTGACTCTTGATGGTTTTGGCAGACCGTCTGAAACAATTTCTGTTATACCTTGAAAGTTATCTGGTATAAGAGAAGGAATATGAAGTTGGACATTGCCACCAAATATGTTTGCAGTTGGTTGTTTTTTGATGTCAGTACATTGAAGCATGTCTTAAAATAATGTAAAACCTATGATTTCTCAGTTTTTGCAGCCAAATCATTAGCTGTTGCATTCAAAAGAAGGAAAGTGGACTAAAGGTAGAATGGGATAACCAGTAGTTCTATATTATGCTCTATGGAAGATTTATACAGAGTAAATTGAGTAAGTTGATAAGGTGCCTCATTTCATGATCCATTGAAAACACTGAAATTGAAAACACTTGCCTCTGACTGTGTAATCAAAAAAGATGTCACGGCAATGCCCTTGCTCATTTATTATGACGAGTTATATATGTTACATCCTTTAATAAGCGCTTTTATCGTAGAAACTTAGTGAATCATCGAATTGAAAGGGTCTAATTTGCGCTCTTTTCATCCTGCATATCATTGCTTTATCTGCTGTGATACATCTGTTCGTTTATCTGAAGGGAAAGAGTTACCTCAGTTTCAGCACTTCAGAAGTACTAAGACTTCAAATAAGTTTTTGAATGCTTGGGGAAAGATAATAAGTGCAGAGACATTATTAGATGAAAATATGTGGGTTGCATGTATGGAAAGGCTACATTTATATAAAAGTTAACCAGCTAAGATATGATTCTTTATCACAGAAATATCAAGGTACATCAGTCCAGGTACTCATTGCTCTTAATGGCATAGTTTTAGTTTTCCTCCTTGTAAAGCTTTAGTCTTTCTCCTACTTGCAGAGTATCACTTGAAACACATACTCAAAGAGCCAACTATTAGGAATTCATATCAGTTTCCGAATGTTCCAAGCCATAAATGGCAAAATTGGAAAGTTGATAATGGCTCATCAATTTTGAGTGGACTGGTGGTAAAATTGAATTACAGTAAATGATTGAAATATTGTGTGATGATTCTACTAGTTGCAAGGAGGCGTGTTATAATAATGATTACCACAGAAGCAGACAACGACAAACGTTTAACATGAGTGTTAAATCGATGAGAAATAGTTTGGACCATTTCGTTTATTGTATTTTCTTGTAAAAATGTACAAACTATCTTTTCTATTTGTGGCTCTATATTTAGCATTATATGCACATTATTAGGAAATGTGTCCAAAAGGTCATTGATAACATCTGTAACACCAGTCCATGGGCTTGATAATCAGAAATGAATATAATTTCTAGTGTTTTGGCACCAAAGACTTATAAGTACACATTAAGTGTCCTGATCTTTAACTTAATGACATCTTGTAGATATATGAGCAAGACAGACTAAGAAAATGAAAAATATCCCCACGCTGTAATCGCTTTCATGTGTTTTACTTAAATGGTAATAACAAAATTCGCTTCTCTGTAAAACTGGGAGTAGAGCTGTGTATAAGCTCCTATAAGACAATATATTTAAGATAGAAAAGCAAACTTGGTTTTTCCTATTCATCAATTGAGTATATGTTTGTAAAATCTAATAAAACAGTTCGAAACCAAGTCATAGTAGTTGTTTAACTACATGACGATAGCCACAATTATAGCTTTTAAATTATAATTAGGTTCATGTAACGCACATAACACCACAGTTAGCCGTATTAATGTTAAACAGCTTCCATATGTAGTAAAGAAATCCAGTATAAAGGCTATAAGAATGTCAATTTATTAGATAATTTTAATGTCTTCTTTTGGTAGCTCAAACATTCAAATTTCTTATTCTCAAATTGATATAGTAACATATGTAACAAGCTGTTACAGGCTAACACCCCGACTTACAGAGTGCAAACATTTCTTATTAAATGCACCTTGAATGGTTACATAAGATGTAATTTGTCTGCAGAATTCCAAAGGGGATTAGGATGGAGCAGGCCCTTACTCAGCTTGATGTCAAAATACTGTTTGATGACTTTACATATCAGGCTAACATATGTAACGCTCTCTGATCTTTAAAACTTGATGACAACCAGCAGATCTATAAGTCTTTATCATAGGAGCCAGTTTAAAATCCCTAAACAATGTAAGATATCCAACAGCTGCAAGTTTTTTCACAATTTTAGCTCAAACTTTCAAACTACATTTCCTTTATTTGATATAGTAACGCATGTAACACGCTGTTTCAGACTAACGCCCCAACATAGAGAGTGCAAACATCCCTTATTCAATGCAGCTTGAGTTGTACTATAAGAAGGAATATGTCTGCAAAATTTCCTCGAGGAGATTAAAATATTTTTAGGCATATCTTACGTAAAGACATTGAGCTTGCCCATTTATTACATCAGGTAACATATGTTACAACCTCTGATATTAAAAATTTTGCAACAAACTTGCAGATTTATGAGTCTTTTCATATAAGCAAATAAATCCCAAACAATGAAACACATTCATCAACTGCAAATATTTTTAACTATTTTTACTTTAGTTTTGATACCAAACATTTCACCTTAAAACTGGGTAGGGGTAGGGTTGTTTAATTGCTTATTTCAGAAAAAATATTTAAGGTAGGGAAACAAACTTTAATTTTTCTGTTAGCCAATTGCATAAGCTAGTCAGACATGGTTAAAAACATTTTGCAAAACACACAGAGAGATTGTGAATGTAAATGATGTTAGCCACACTTGCTAATTTTAATGGGTTATCTGATTTATGTAACGCATATGACACGTTAGGAAGCCGCAATTTTGTTCAAATGGCTGTCATACGTAGTTAAGATACCCAGTATGCAGACTATATGAATGATTTTTAAAAATAAATATATTAGTGTCTTTAATTTGTAGCCCAAACTTTCAATTTACTTTTTCTTAGTTTGATTAAGTAACGTATGTTACAGGCTCTTACAGACTAACGCCCCGGAGCACAGAGTGCAAACATCTCTTAAAAGACTTGGCTTTCAATTCTCGACATGATAGGATATGTCTGCAAAATTCCCTAAGGGGGGGGAGCAAACCCATTCTCAGCCATCCGTCTAACTGTAGTTACAGCTGATATATATATATATATATATATATATATATATATATATATATATATATATATATATATATATATATATATATATATATATATATATATATATATATATATATATATAACCATATCTAATGTGGCCTTAAAGTAAAACTCATAACTATAACTAACTTTCACTATTTCTAGGGAAATGTTTTTCATCAATAAAGCAGTTCTTTAGATATATTCGGTTGAGCATGTGATCCATGGTACTTACTTAATGTGAAGGACAGTTTTTTTTGAATGCACAACGAAAGCTATGCTGTATATAAACTAAATTTAATTTCAAAGCTGCTGTAACAGCTAAAAGTCAGGATACAAATTGATTTTGAGAGGGTCACTTTAAACGATAATTAATTACAGACACTTTAAATACCTAAAGAGAAGTAGCTCAATTAAACTTAGAAATCTTCAGAAAAATATTACAAAACTCTAAACTTAACATAATATGTTAGCTTTTCTGGATAAACTATATATCTGCTTCGTTAACAATTTGGATAAACATATGGCAATATAATGTATTTTGTACAGTAATATTATTTGACAGTAAATTGAAATGTATCCTTCTAAGTAATATTATTTCCTTTGTTTATGGATTTTAAAATCAATAATTATGGTCAAATTATTTCTTTGCAGATGTAAAAAGTTCAAATATATACTATTTTGCAAATGTAAATGTGCATGGATAATTAGTAGCAACTTAAAAAATCCTGATAAATCTTTTTTCAGACAGACTGGTATCTTGATATCTATTTATCAAGCACAGCCAATTTTGAGATGAAATAAAATATCCTATGACGTATAATATACGGAATAAAGTAATATGCAGTCTTGAAAGTGGCAATGTACGTTGCATGATGCTGTACAAACAGAAACAAACTTATATTTTACACCATATACAAAATTAAGCCTGGCTTATCAACAGAATGCTCATATATGGTGTTTGAAGGTTTTCAAATTGAATTTTATGCCGAGTTAAAGAATGATTTTTTTTGTTCAGGGTCATCATATTTAACAGTTTATAACTCTTAAAGTATTTGTGATACAAACAAACTGTTTGCAGCGGTATAATGGTCCATTACTTGTTTTGTGGAAGGTGTATTTAAAACCTGAAAGTTAACCGGGAAGATTATAAAAAAAAATTATCTAACATAATTTCAGTGATGTTAAAGGGAGTAGCTTAAATGTAACATAAAGGACATTACAATGGGCTCATAACTTTTATAAACATAAATATATGTAAGGAATGAAATGTTCTTCTATGTTTCATGAATATTTGTCCAATTTAGATAATTCAAGTATTACCTTAACAAACTTGATTACATTTATTTTGTTAAAAATGTAGGGTAACGTAGTTAGCATGCTGTAGCAGCTAAACGCCCCAACCATCAGAGAGCTAACTTGTTTCAAAAAGCTTAGCCAGGAACATATGTAGTTATGCTAATATCTGATTTTAGTCGCGAGGTACACACGAATTTCCAGAATTATTTTTGTACACAATGTGTTTTTCCAGCACATTGACGTCAAATCGAAGTCAATTTTACGTAAAATTAAAGTCCATATTGAATCAAATTTCCATTTTAGTGTTTCTATAGACGTTATCAACCATTTCAATGCAACAAATATAAAACATAAGATTATTTTAGGCGTGTAAATAACCCAACCACATATAAGTTCTTTGTTGCACGTGAAACGACGGTACCCCATTTTGTGACGCCACTGTGACGTTAATACTGCAAGAAAAAATTGTAAACATCTTTTTTCCTTACTCTGCATATATTTCTCTAGTTGAAAATCGACAAGAATCACTTTTACCAAAAAGTGCACACGGGAGCCCAAATTTCGACACAGGGGCCTACACTATTAAACCTTTGTTGTAATTAAGACACCATAAGAAGCCATTATGTAAATGCGTACACCCTCAATAAAAAATAAAAAGTAGGCTATGGCCACTAACTCGTACACACCTTAATTTATGGAGACCACTTAAGATCATCGTAAAGTTAAGGTCATGATAGAGTCACCTTAACGTCGTCTTAGTGGTAACTAGAGGTACTTCCAAGAACGAACGTAATAAAAATATGATTTTAGCGAATTAATGTTTTTAAATGTCCATCAAGGCCTATGCCTTTGCAAATCTTACTGCCTGCTGTTTTTGCGATTTTTTAAAGGCTTTACACAGAGACACATGAATGTAGGCCATGCACGGACCCAGAGGGGTCAGGGGGTCCGCCTCTTTCTGGAAAACCATACGTTCTATAGGAAAATAGCTATTGATCCCCCCCCCTGCGGGGAAAAGTGCGACCTCAAACCCCGGAATCTTTGGGAAATTAAAGTTTCTTTGAAAATAAGGTGATGGCTAAAAACGTTGTCAGAGCTATTTTCTACAAGTTGAGCTTGGACCCACCTCGGCGAAAATTCCTTTATCGCCGTATGATAAACACGCACGTGTATGTACGTGCATACTGCTTTATGTATGTTCAGTGACTGTGTGCTGTATTTGGTACTTATACAAGTAGGTCATATCGTTTTCAGTGATCAAGGTCAAAATGATTAGGGAGTGAAAGACCATGGGAATAAAGGTATTTTTAAGAGAAACAAGGATACATATCTAAACGCATATGGCGAAAATACGAGTTGATGAACATATCACGTTGATATTGGAGTTCGCCCAGGGAACAGTGGTAAACTTTGGCCATATAATGAGATCATCACGGGGATACCTGTTCCAGTGATGGCTTCATCCCTGAAATAGAATTAAACGTCATTTTCTCCTGTTCCCAAACCACTGGGAGAGCCCTCGGCAGTGTTTTGATTTTTGAATGCATATGAGCACATGATACACACAGCAGCACTCCGCAGACTGTTCAGTGTTTTCGACGTACTCAAGAGTTGTAGCTCTTGGCCCTTAAAGTCGCTTGCTTGCGGAATCCGACCACTGTTTTATTAAACTGCATTACTTTTGGATAATTTGTCGTTTATCTTTGGAATAAAGGTTGTTTAAATTTTACATTTTGTCAGCTCTTCGGCTGTTGATTTTGCTTTTTTGTTTTATTTAATACGCTATGACAAAATTCAGAATATTTTTAATTTTTTGTAAAATATGAGATTAGTTAAAATAAAACTTACCCAGCATGAGAATCATATACTCAACAAAAAAAGTTAAGGAAATTGTGTTTGAGGGGCTATGACAAAAGATCTAAAACATTTAAAGATTTTTGAATTTCACAATAGTATTGTCCGATTTTATTAACCTGACACAGGTGCATAATTTCACGGTAAGTGCACAAGATATTTTTACCTTCCGTCGACTTTCGGTATTTACCGTAAGTTTTACAGGAATTTTGCAACTAGTAACGCAAATGATGAAACGTTTTGCACTGTACTACTGACTAGTCAAGTGGTTTTGGTACAGAGTTTACAACCAAAAGGTCCTGAGTTCGAGTCCACGTATTTTTTTTTTATTTTTTTTGTATTTTACCTCTTTATTTGATTAGTTTAACTTCATTATTATAGATGTACCACGACCTCTGAGTAATGTCTTTGTGAGCATTATATTCAAAAGGTTGATGCGTAACGCATACACTGAGCCAGTCTGTCTAAAACATCTACATGCTTCAAAATAGAATAGTATACGTTATAAAACGCCTGAAACCCCTATTTTGAGATCCGTATTTTCAATTTTGTAAAAATAGTCACGCTTCAAAGTTATTTGTTTATTTATACTTGCATGTTGTTGTTGTTATTTTTGTAGGACCCTCACCGAGAACGTTTATCGTACACTCGATATGTGAAGTTGAATCTCTGTGCTTTTGACATATCTTTTAAAGTAATCGCTTATATTTAAAAAAATCTGTTTTGCCTTAGTGCCAAGACTTGCTGCAAACTTTTCTTCAGACGTTTTCCCACTGAACTTAAGTTCAAACAACTTGTATAGTGAATACATTTTAACCATATGTTTTAGCTATATTTCCAATAATCTCCGAAGATGTTTTGGACAGACTGGCTCATTTTATGCGTTACGCATCAACCTTTTGAAATAGAATGATCCAAAATTTCATTCCTCTCAGGTCGTGGTACATCTATGATACATCTATAATAAATGAAATTAAACGAATCGAATAAAGGTAAAAGAAAAAACCCAAACACGTGGACTCGAACTCACGACCTTTTGGTTGTAATCTCTGTATCATAACCACTCGACTAGTCAGTAGGACGGTACAAAACTTTTCAGAGTCACCACCTGTTTGGAAAATAGCTGCTTAGTTCATTATATGTCATTTGTTTACTCCCATCAATCTCGTTGTGACTCTTTTACCTTGTGTTTTTTGTCCCCCGCCTTTTCGAAGAAAAGCGGAGGGACATAGTTTTCGGCATTCCGTCCTTCCGTCCTTCCGTCCGTCCTTCCGTCCTTCCGTCCTTCCGTCCTTCCGTCCCCCTAATATAGTAGGTACCTTGTGTGCGCAACTCCTCCTACAGTTTTATGCCGATTCTTTCGAAACTTTACAGATGTTTTAGTCATGGTCTGAAGATATGCATGTGGTTTGGATATTATCCTGAGATTATTTTTTGTCACTTTTTTCGCAATTTGAACTTAGTCATTTTTAGGCGTTTTTACTATCAAAGTGAAAAGATAGTGGGTACCTTGTGTGCGCAACTCCTCCTACAGTTTTATATCGATTCTTTTGAAACTTCACAGGTGTTTTGTACATGGTCTGAAGATATGCATGTGGTTTGGATATATTCCTCAGATTATTTTTTAACACTTTTTCCGCCAGTTGAACTTAGCCATTTTTCTGACATTTTTACTATCAAAGTGAATGGATAGTGGGTACCTTGTGTGCGCATCTCCTCCTACAGTTTTATATTGATTCTTTTGAAACTTCACAGGTGTTTTGGACATGGTCTGAAGATATGCATGTGGTTTGGATATAATCCTCAAATTATTTTTTATCACTTTTTCTGCTATTTTAACTTAGGCATTTTTCTGGCGTTTTTACTGTCAAAGTTAATGGATACTGGGTACCTTGTGTGCGCAACTCCTCCTACAGTTTTATGCCGATTCTTTTGAAACTTTACAGATGTTTTTGTCATGATCTCATTTAAATAATAAACAATAATGGCGGGGGACATAAATTCTCTGAATTTGCTTGTTTGTCCTGACATTGCTTTGCTTAATTTCCAAGTAAATAAATATTTGGATTATTTAGATGTATGTAATCTTCATTCTGAATTAAGTTAATACAGATTTCTTTAAATTTCAATCTACATTACTTGAAATTTTGATGAGATGAATGTATGATTTCAACTTTAATCAAGAGAAACATAGATGGATTGGCATAAATGTTTGTGCATTCTGACTTAGACGCGATGTACTTTGGTTACACAGCCACAACAAAGTAACTTACATACATTAAACGGGGGGGGGGGGGGGGGGGGTAACAAAGAACAAGAATTTCACGGAAGTTGGTGGTGCATCTCCTGTTAGAAGAGAGACAAAAAGTTGGGACTTTATTAATAAAGCGTAAGATACGAGGGTTAGTCAAAAATAACTGAGCCCTACCTCATTATATCTTAGCCTCACATTGTAGACAAGAAATGTGATTATCTTTTATAAGTATAACATGTCATAAACGTTTTGACCCAAAATAATTACTCCGGTGAAGCTTCTGTTATGGTTGCTAGGCAACTAATGATCGTCAGTCAGAAAGATGCGTTCACGATCTCAGCCACCAGGAATATACAGTATGTCTTAGAAAAGCTTGTGGGCTTGATAGTTTTTGAGAAAGACATATTTGACATTTATTTTAATAACATATGTCATATTGTCCTTTCATTATACTTGGTTCGTAAATGTTTGGGTGAACACCGATTGCATGCGTTGCCTAGCAACAAAATAAGTCAAAATTTCACAAATTTTCAAATACATGATGATTGTGTTGCCATGGAAACAGAATCATTTGTTCCAAACAAGTAATTTTATATTTCTGTGGGTTTGTTTGTGCATGCAGTACTGCAAAAGCATTATAAGGCAATTATTTTATGTTTTCTTTCAAAATTGTGTTTATATGAATGTGGGTGGGGTAAATTATAGGACTTGAGGCACGTAAAAAAATTGCTAAATTCTGAAATCAAACTACCACAGCATCTTTAATTTGGGGTCAGTTGTTTTCTTTTCTGTGACACTGAGTAGGTACATGTTATATGTATCAAACTACAGTGAATGCAGCATTACATTGACATTATCGTTTCCATGGCAACGCTTAGATATTAATGTATTACAGCGTGAACGCACCCGTTCGACAGATCATGTTCGGTTGCCTAGCAACCAGTATATAAAGCCTACCAACAGATATAAATTTGGTTTATGAATAGATGAAATATAACTGCGATGAAATATCATTTAAATATGTGTCCAATTTACTTGAAGTAAATGTTATAAGGTAGGGCTCAGTTATTTTTGACTAACCCTCGTATAGGTCATTGGTCAAGGTGTTGACCAATTAGAACTTGGTTTCAGTTTAAGTCAATGTCTCCAAACCAACACAGGATTTTGAGGAGATGCCTTATTCACGCTTTGGTGATTATAGACACAATATTTAACGAGATCTTGAAGGTGGACATTAAAATGGCAATGTCAATGGAGCTTGAAATTTAAGTCGAAGTAATTGGATTAAGATGCGTGCTGACTCAAGATGTTGAGAGGGGGCCTTATGCCTTATGTTTGATAGTGTTAGGCATTTTGGTTGATGAGAGCACAAGGGTTGACATACAAATATAAAAATACCAGCCATTGGAGCTAGTAAAATATAGGTCAAGGTCACTGGTTTAATGTGCTAGCCAGTTCAGCATGATGAGCAGATACTTTACAGAAGTTTGATGGTGATATGCATTAAAATAAAAATCACATTTGATGCTCTTTTATTAAAATTTACTTTTTACTTTTTGCCTTAGGACTTGTTCTTTACATGTTAGTCGTCAGTGCCAGGTTTCGTTAGTCGTTCAGTGTACTTGCATTAATTTTGTTATTCTTGTTTTGTTTGATTTGTTTCTTTACGTCCACTCAACAATCTTTCAGTTATGTGGGACGGTTCTTCCTGGGTTTAACCAGTACTAAGCTAGGATAAATGTGTCTTGCTCAAGGACCACAACGCAGTGACGCCGGTGAGGCTCGAACCCGCTACCCTTCGGTCTCGAGTTTGTTATTCTTGTAAAGTAAAAGTAAATTGTGACCAGTAGTTTTCACGCCAAATATGAGAAGTTGCCTTGTATAATCTTTGACATATAGGCCTCATCATGAGAAAACCTTCCTTTGCGGGTTTCTAACAGGTCCAACTCAAACTTGGCTGTGTATCTGTGGACAAATAAATGTTTATATTGATAAATGAACTGATCAAAGAGATGTCCAATACAAACTGTATTGCCTTTTTTACACATACAGAAAACAAAGGCGCAGATTAGCTGTGCATCCACTGGGAAACTGATAAAGCATTGAAACAGAGACAATTAGCCTTATCGTTAGAATTTCGAATTTTCCAATTTTCGAATTTTCCAAGTTTCTATTTTGGACTCGAATTGACCTTCTAAGCTACAAAAGCTTGCTATAATGAAGAAGAAGATCAGCTCTAGCAGTGAATTGTTGAGTAATAATTCACTGTTTGGAGGTCAGTTGTAAAGAAGATCAAATCATGAGCGCATAGCACGAGTGATTTATCTTCGTACAATTGACCGACAAACAGTAAATTATTATTCAACAATTCACGCAATAGAGCTGATCTATTTTGATTTTAACACACAATCAACGACGAAAAAACATTCGAAGTCTTCAGCTTCTTCCAACTTTCTGCCATTGCACTGAGGAAATCCCGCCAATAGTTGGATTGTGTCGCATATATTTACATGTATAAGTTACGTCTTTCAGCGTAAAAACGACGTTACACCGTCTAACTCCATGACTGACGTCATTTTGCAGTATCAAATGACGTCAGCTAGCGCGCGTCTTCCTCGCACTTTCAAAGCTGTTAATTATTGTTTGATATATCACGTTTTAGGCGAGGTATGTGAGGGTCTTGAAATAAGATATTAAACTTTAAAAATTGTGTTGACCAGCATGTTAGGACACATCTGATCAGTGCCTTTTTATTCTCTCATTTCAAAATGCAGGTTTTCGTATGACGTGGCTCATATATGAATTTGCATACATATATATGTTTTGTGTATGATGCTGTGCATCATTTTAAACAACACAACTCATATGGGTAGAACCAAGATGGAAATAATAAAGGGAAGAAAGACGAAAGTACAAGTATTTTAATGCATCATGTGAAACGTTTGTTTTACATTTGAAATCGATGCAGCTATTAAATATCTCAGTCCAAAAAATACTACTGTAGGCTTTCCCTTTAACCAGACTATCTGTGTAAGTATTCAAATAGATCTAGGTCAATTCTGTGTATGGCAGTTTGACTCATTTTAATATTAACAATTTATTTATTCTGAGTATTAATACAGTGCAATCAAAAATTAGATGGCATTAAATGCAAAACGTATCTATCTATCAATCTATTTCCACTACCTTCCCATATCCGATACGCTATCAATTGTCTGTCTGTCTGTCTGTCTGTATGTTTGTCTGCTGCCAAAATTTGAAGGGGTACTGAGATGCCTTTTTATCATAGAACTAGCATGCGAAAACCCGAAGCCAAAATACAATATACAAAAGTTTGAACACAAAAGACAAAAGTAAAAAGCTGAAAGTTAAAAAGCAAAAGGCAATAGACACTAAAGAAAAGAACCCTTTCTGACGACAAAATTTAAAACACAAAAGGCAAAACACAAAAGATGAAGTAAAAGGGCTAAAGATAAAAGTCAAATCAATAAAAAAAAGTATATAAGTACACATATCCCTTGCAATATAACGATTGTCTGTTCACGCCACCACATAAGACAGACAGACAGACATATAGGAAGACAGACAGACAGACATGTAGCTAACGCCAAGAAATTTATAGGGTTGTGGGTGGATATAGGGTAGGCAATGGAAAACAGCTTTATGTACAATAGCAGAATCTAGGGTGAAGAGCCCCTCCCTGGTGATCTCGACCACTGTCTGTTCTAATGCATTGATTATGTTGTTGTTAATTCATTATTCCTTGTTGCTCCCATTGTGTGTAGGGGCATTGTATTGTCTTCTTATTCTGTGGTGAAGTTCGTAGTGATTTCATACATTCGTTTTGCAGTCATTTTGCTGAGGAAAAGAGCCAAAAAAACTGACTGATTAACTTTGAATGCTTCTTGCTGTCGTGTGACTGTCTGTGTACTGTTCTCTTCATCATAGTGATTGTGGAATTTCCGTGTAATACTTCTTTGTTTACTTATACAGACAGAAAAACAGACAGACTTACAGGCGGAAAGACAGACAGACAAGCGGACAGACAGGTGAATAAACTCAAGTATTTTTTGATTTTAATAGGTGGGGGTGGGAGGGGTTGTGGATATGGGGTAGACGGTAGAAAAATTCATTTAGGCAGACAGAAAGGTAGATAAACCCAAGAAATTTATATGGCAGTGGGCGTGACGTTTGAAAACAACATTTATACTGACTGACAGACAGATAACCTCAAGATAGATAGATAGATAGATGGATAGATAGATAGATAGATAGATAGATAGATAGATAGATAGATAGATAGATAGATAGATATGATAAATTTACTCTATTTCAATATTTCGGCCAAAGGCCTTTTTCAAGAAAAAACATGCACTTTAGTATCAACTACATAGTCTCTGTTCCACCATTTTGAATTTGTTTATATTGATGTGTGACATCACGTTGACATGAACGTAACGCCACGACGTCGCACCGCTTTTCCCGTAAAAGTGGCAAAAAATACATGTTTCACGCTCACCCTTACCAGGCATGAAATCCATCATGCTCACAAGTACCCAAATTTGTATTCTCATACTTATTTGCATGACAACACAACACTCGGAGCCCGGAAACAAACCCCCTCATTTTTTAAGCATATATAGTTTGCATGCGCAGTGAAACAAGGGTGAGCATGAAAAAAAAAAATTTAGTACATACTTAGTTAGAAACAGTATGTACCCAGATCAAGTCCGACATTTTGTCGGACCTAATCCAGGTTCAAACCATCTACCATTTATGAATAATAACATCAGCTAGCAAAGAAAAATCGTACAAAAAGATGAAAGGCCCAAACTATGTTCCAAAGGCACACAGTTCGACTTTTCTAAAGTTTAAAGTTCCGAAAATCCTGAACATTAGAAATTCTGATTTCAAAACTTTCAAACGGAACATAGGTCAAAGAATCTAATACATACGGCCTAAATAGAGACTTAGAGGCTGACTTTCTGTGGGAAATCAGCCCGAAAATCCTGAATCTAGGAATATTCATATAAACCTTTGTCCATGGGAAACAAAAGTAAATATACATAAAAGTAAGCTTGCTACTGATGAAATTTCAATTTTCTAGCTAGTCTCTGTAGCCGAGGAGATTGGTTTGAAACTGGTTTTGTCCGAAGCCCCTAAGACAGGTTTTCTCGCGATGGGGCCCAAATATTCAATACAAGACAGGGTTACTCGCGGCGTTGTTCCATGACGATCGAGTACTTTCCAAGACTCATACCGGGCTGCACAGGTGTGCAGTCCGGTTGGAGTCTTGGTCTGGTGCTTATTTAGGAGTTGGTATGCCCGGACTTTCACAGGCTATTGTGCAGCTTTTCTTGTGGATTTTTTTTTTTTTTTTTTTTTTTCTAGTGCACAGTGGAGTCTCTTTTCAGTCAGTGCATCTGATGCACAGTGTGGTTTGGGTCTCCGTTATGTACTTTAGTCCCCCTTTTTGTGCCGTTTCCCATGGACAAAGGTTCATATGAATATTCCTAGATTCAGGATTTTCGGGCTGATTTCCCACAGAAAGTCAGCCTCTAAGTCTCTATTTAGGCCGTATGTATTAGATTCTTTGACCTATGTTCCGTTTGAAAGTTTTGGAATCAGAATTTCTAATGTTCAGGATTTTCGGAATTTTAAACTTTAGAAAAGTCGAACTGTGTGCCTTTGGAACATAGTTTGGGCCTTTCATCTTTTTGTACGATTTTTCTTTGCTAGCTGATGTTATTATTCATAAATGGTAGATGGTTTGAACCTGGATTAGGTCCGACAAAGTGTCGGACTTGATCTGGGTACATACTGTTTATAACTAAGTATGAACTAAATTTTTTTTTTCATGCTCACCCTTGTTTCACTGCGCATGCAAACTATATATGCTTAAAAAATGAGGGGGTTTGTTTCCGGGCTCCGAGTGTTGTGTTGTCATGCAAATAAGTATGAGAATACAAATTTGGGTACTTGGGAGCATGATGGATTTCATGCCTGGTAAGGGTGAGCGTGAAACATGTATTTTTTGCCACTTTTACGGGAAAAGCGGTGCGACGTCGTTGCGTTACGTTCATGTCAACGTGATGTCACACATCAATATAAACAAATTCAAAATGGTGGAACAGAGACTATGTAGTTGATACTAAAGTGCATGTTTTTTTCTTGAAAAAGGCCTTTGGCCGAAATATTGAAATAGAGTAAATTTATCATATGTGTTTAACATTATTCCCTATGGAATATAAATGAATATTATTTGATAGATAGATAGATAGATAGATAGATAGATAGATAGATAGATAGATAGATAGATAGATAGATAGGTAGGTAGGTAGGTAGGTAGGTAGATGCGTTTTGTCGTTAATGTCATCTTATTTTCTATTGCACTGTATCAGATCTAGACCCTCAAAATAAAATCTCAGATTTAATTTCTGTAACAATTTAAATGGGTCGATATAAATGGAGCGAACTTTTATAGTGAATCGAACTGTATTAATTTGAAAAGAACTAGGTGTGTGTGACTACTTTCACAGTGAGAACCCAGTATGTAGCACAATCAAACAGAAAGCCTCCAGTAGTCTTTTTTGACTGTGACAGTTAACGGCTGCATCGATTTCAAATATATAAAACTAACATTATGACGGATGAATTAAAATACTTATACTCTCGTCTTTCTTTCCTCGTTTGTTCTCCATCTTGGCTCTACCTCGTGAATTGCGCCGCTTCAAATGTGCAACATTGTACACAAACAGAGAACTCAACATACAAAAGTGAATAGTTAAAACGCCGAAATCAAAAGGACAAAACACAATGTCATATATAGGCTTCCGTAGGAATACTATTTGAGTGTCAAACGGTTTGGATCGAGATCAGGCTCGGTGTTTTGTCGGGCCTGAACTGGGTCCAAACTGTTTGCAACGGTCATCAGCAGACGAGCTGGAAGCCTTCATGTACACTCATACTATGGGTGTGAAAAAAACGAAGAACTGGATAGATTGCGCGCATGCGTAGGGTCGTCTGAACCTTGGCTGTTCACGGATGCGATTGGTGCATGTAGCCGCTACCATTCGGGGTCGTTCGAATCGACACAAAATATAGATACGTCAGGTCAAAATAACATCGAAAAACGCCGCAAAATGTCGAAAAATCGAGAACAAAGATTTCTTCAATTTTTTTTATTATTAGAAAATAGCTATCAAAGTTAATATTGTAAATATATACCTTGGCTGTTCCCGGATGAGATAGGTGCATGGAACCCGGGGATCGCGAAAAAGTTAACGAACAACAAAGGCGCAGATCAGCCTACACATCCACGCAGTCTGTTTGTTTGTTTGTTTGATTTGGTTCTTTACGTCCCATCAACAATCTTTCAGTTAAACAGGGACGGGTCTTCCTGGGTTGGACCAGTACTAAGCTAGGGTAAATGTGTCTTGCTCAAGGACCACAACGCAGTGCCGTCGGTGAGGCTCGAGCCCGATGCCTCTCGGTCTCGAGTCAAGCACTCTACCACTGAGCCACTGCGCTCTCGGTCTCGAGTCAAACACTCTACCACTGAGCCACTGCGCTCCCTCCACGAAGTCTGATCATCACCATTAATTGCTATTCGATTTCTGGAACGTATAATAAATGTACATTTTCATAAGCTGCTACATCAGAACATCGGTATTCAATTCACAGGTAATCTCTGTACATGAGCAGGTTTCACGGATTTTCCTACCGCCAGGGCCCTGTTGTATTTGGGAAACTATCAAAATTGGGAAAATTAGCTGCAGTCTAAAATAACTGGACCCCCGTTTTACGAGGGTCATTTGGAAAGTTCTTAGCATGGCATCATAACTCCACAATGCGTTGATAAAATGGCATCAAGTAAAATTTGTTAAAACTAGAATTCAACGGCTACTTGATGGTTTGATTTTGGTCGAAAAAAGACTTGGCGTGCACGTGCAGCGCATGTTCAAAATGAGTAAGGGTTTATATACTGGCGGAAATTTTAAGCAAAATACTTGGAAGAAATCGAAGGAAAATTCAGTACCTTATTTGCGATCTTGATTTGACAAATCAACGATTTGGTGCTAACTTATTTTTTATTAAATTATATTATTATGATCACTGCTTGCACAACTACCGCCTTTACATTTGGAAAATGTTGACTAATAGAGAAATGGTAAACTTTCAAAAATGGGTCTTTTTTCTATTTTTCTTTATACTTTTACTATAAATTGTGTCACTACAGGAGCACGAAAAATGCTTATTGAGTATATGTTTTGCGATATTTGTAGCGAACAATGCATAACAATCATTTCGTCGCGCAAAAAGTGTGGCTTGTTTAGTTCTGTATTCAGGAAAATTATTCCTAATAACACTAACCCTACTTTTCAAGAAGTGGGTGGGGTAACCTAATCCCTCACTTTGTGTAGATGGCATAAGAACTTCTCATGGTATCGTGTTAACCATCACAAATATGATTGATATCTACTCTCAAGGTATTTTTACCTTTTTGTTTGGCACTGTTTTTAATGAAAATGAACCAGAATGTCAGCCCATAGCTACACTTACTCTGTCCCATGGGAAGATTATAAGAGTTATCTTCCCTTTGTTCTGGTTTACAAAATTTATTTTGGTTTCAATACAAAGAACATAAAGTGTGCTTGACAAAATACCAACGAAAGGCATTTTTAAACTACTGTCGGTTATATATTTTCAAAATATGTGCAGTTTTACATGCGATTTTTAGTCGAAAAAATAGCGCATTGCTTTGCTTTTTAGAAGGTTTTGGTATTGCTGTTCCGGTATTCATTTATTAGAAACATCCAACTTTGTAATCAAATGTATAATAACTGTACCAGATTGTGGCCTACCGATGGTACAAAAGTGTCTTATTTCATGAACTATTGCTAATGTTCTGCACACTTTTTAAAAGGTAAAATGTTATATTTTCCACTGAAATTTGGCGTTTTCCAGTATACAAACCGTACATGTATTCACAATAATATTTTTTGCGTCTGCATTATAATATCTTCATGAAATTTGTGCCATTACATAGAAGAAAGATAGCTCTTGAAAATGATACCAAACATGATAGGGTTTGTAAATCTGTTACTGCGATAAAAGACCATGCTAAGAACTTTCCAAATGCCCCTCGTAAATGGATTTAATTCAAAATTATGAGAAATGAGCAGTACAAATATGTATAAAGTTGCTTTAATTGCCCTTCATAAAACTAATGAAAAATTGCATAAAAATGTAAATGAAAACATGTTTTCATTCACATTTTTATGCAAATTTTAAGGGTTCTGTACAGTGACTATATATATAGGTCACTGATCTGTAACTTTGCTATTTTTGAACGGATTTTCATGATTTTTTTTCACCAAAATGAAGAACTAAGAAATTAAGAATAATATACTCTATTTTGGGAAGTTTTTGCTTATTTTTGAATTAGACAGGGGCCAATACTCGGGCCCAAATCAGGCTTCATTCAGCAATTCCTGGTCGCAAACTGTGAAAACAGATTCGACAGTCTTGAGTCTTTGCATGCTGAGTATTTTTTCATGCTTTTTTGTCGTCTGCTGATTTTTTGTTTCAAAATCACCGGTTTTGAAAATTTCTTTCGTGAATACCATCTGAAAACAGTTTGGTCCTAGATCAGGCCCGACACATATTGTTGGGCCTGATCTAGGACCAAACTGTTTGCAAAAGTTGTCAGCAGAC